>FQSS02000413.1:248-58389 GCA_900128795.2 Malbranchea cinnamomea
GGGCTCGACAGGGAGGCTACAAGGAGCCCACAGATGCCGCTCTGCTCTTGGCCATCACCTTCTCGTGATGTTACCAGGCTGCACCACGAGGAGGTGGCAGAGTCGGACTTCGCAGCCCTGATCCCCAGTGAATGTAGCTGACGACCCATCCAACTTTATGATTATGCCATACAGGCACGTGTATGCAGTTAATGTCACGTGACTATGCGTCGGATCCATCTGGTCCGATCTTTTGAATCGACATTTCAATGGAACAGGAACATTCTTCTATTTTGTCAAAGATATTGGTCTTGATATTCCTGTTGAGACCCAAATTATGGGCTAACAGAAATTTGCTTTGATCCAGCGAAGCCACTAGTAATGATTCCGTCTTCTGCTTGGTGAGAGCCAGCAACTTCCAATTGATCCAATAGCATCCAGAGTACTATATAGTAATAGTAGTCTGAAGCTCAATGTTGGTGCCGATATCGACTGGAGAATTTGGTGAGGACAGGCCAGTCTCAATGCTCCAGCACTTTTGGTGAGTTGCACGTTTGGTGATAGTGACTCTGACTTGCATACAACCAAAATAAATGCAAAAAGAGGAAATACAAAATGTGCAGTGGTTCACACATCTCTGCAACTGAGCAAGCGGATATGACCATGGCAGATCATAAGTATCGCCTCTTGCCATTCCTTCTTAGAAAGAAGGGGATATCAGATAATGATAGGTCCGGAACATAATATGAAATCTCCTGATGCTTGGCCTTTGTTGAACCCGCTGCTTTCGTCCTGAATAACATTTCCTGGACGATTTTTTCCTCATTTTTGCAATTGCTAGGAAAATACAATGGTCTAATATCTTGTATTTTTATCCACTTTTGCGTCATTAGCGATTTTCTCACTTGAAGCTTGTGCTTGTCTTCTGGTTTCGGAGGGCTTGCTCTCCTTCAGCACTCCTAAGGACCAGCTGTCGTCACCACGATTCCGGATCCAGTTCCCAAGAACCTCTCGGACATCAGCTAAGACTTCTGATCTGATCTTAATACTTCCAACCTCTGCTGCTCTTTGCTTCAACAGCCCGTACGTATCCAGAGTCGAGGCATTTCTGTTTCCCAAAAGGGGAGTTGGTAACAACTCCATCACCTCACCAAGCAAATCCCACATCCTTGCCCGCGAAATGGCGCTGGCCTTTCGACTATTTGAAGACGATACATGGTATCCTTGCCTGACACCGTTGACTAAAGTCTCATTTAGATTCGTGCCAGGTGATGGTCGTTTAAAAGAATGCGAGAGGCATGGGTGTGAAGGAGCAGCTGTCCACACAGCTGAAATATTCCCTGGCTTATAGTTTTTCGCCTCAGTGGGATCCTTTGATTTTCCAAACTGCCATAATTCTTCGAATCGGTCTGTAGGTAATGACCGAACCTGAAAGGGGCGGAATACATATTCTACGCCGGGGGCAGAACTATCACTCCAAATCCTATTTTTGAGCGGCTTAAGACGCCCACCTTCTCCACTGCCAAAACATCTGTCGCACGCCACGCGACTGATTTCGTCATCAGGCAAGAGTAAATTTTTTATATATGCACTCTGAGTTGGTGCAACAAGTATGCTTGTGGGAAACGAGAGAATCGATGTTACCTGCTTCACAGCAAGCTTATCAGAACAAGATTTGCTCAAAGTTGGTTCAGCATCTGCCCTGGACGGCTTGCGACGAACAACGCCAAGGATGGAGAAAAATGCCCGGCCATCTAAGAGCTGTTTCGTTGGAGGCGCCTCGTCACTTGAACCTTGACAGTTTGAAGAGACTTCCCAGGGGGTGGGATCCTCTTGGGCAGCCATACAGAGCTCCATGCTCGCGTCACCACACGGCGCACAGGTGCAGTACATCCAGATGCTCAAATCATCAACAAGTTCGAAGGGCGGCCATGCACCAATGGCAAATTGTTTTTCAATATCGCGGCTTTTCAGTCCTGTTGCATCGGACAAAACCCCTTTCCTCCATCGAAGAAATCGGGTTCCAGAGACCCCGTTACCTTCATCGCTACCGCTAGCCATAGGTTCTGAAGCACTGCCAATGTTGCCATCTTCAGGCAACTGCTGTCTCCCGTCCTGATGTTCCCGGACACGTATCAACAGGGACCTGCACTCCTCGAGGAGCCAGTGATTGAAAGCTCTGAGAGCGAGAATCTCAGCATGTCCATCATGCAGGACAAGACCTTGACAGTTAGAAATTTGCGATTGCGAAAGACATTTTGCCCCTGTTCTAGAGTGAATGTAAGCTCCTCCATACTAGCCAATGATCGAATGTTCCATCTCAAATGGAAACATACGCGAGGGCAACGCATGTCAGCTCCTCTTGGGGCGTATTTTCACCTTATTGCTGTCAGCCAGCGGTTTCCATTAATCGAACTATGATGGAATTATAGCTATTGACTGCTCACCCGTTACAAGTACGATTCCGCTCAGAGGAATCCATTCTCTCTTGCCATTTGCATGAATTTTAGGTTTGCTGCGTTCTGGTAAGGCATTGAAATGTGCGTGGACCAGAGACGCAATCCGATCTTCCAAGGAGGGCTCTTCTCCCATTAGAAGGCAATTCCATATAAAATATCACCTGTAAATAGTTCATTTATCGCTCATATAAAGAGGTACTTCTATGTACTTCATGTGCTAGATGTAGTAGTAGTAGTTGTGACGTAGCCTACAAAGTTCAACTCCTTAAATTTTGTCGATGGCTTTGATGAAAGGCCGCAAGCACGTGACCTTGGATTGGCTGATCTCCCTTGCATCTTCAGATTGGTCATAGCGACTTTCCAAGTCATCGGCTTGCGAGTAAAACACTGCATTACCGACAACGAACTACCAGAATGGCTGATAAGTTGCGTACCCTTCAGAACCTCGAGGCCTTGCAAGCACGATATGTTGGCACAGGCCACGCCGATACCACGAAGTATGAATGGGTGTCGAACATCGTCCGCGATAGCTATGCTTCGTATATTGGACACCCACCACTCTTGCAATACATGGCTATTGGCATGGGGGATCCAAAGGAAAAAGTTAGAGCGGCAATGATTGAGAAAATGGTGCGCGGAGCAGGGAATCCGCCGGAGGTGAGTGATGCTGAAGTTGTCATCTCTGAAGTGCATTTGCTGATTGGGACGGTGGCGTCACAGACACAAGAATAGCTGCTTGTCGCGCGCTTTTCCCATTTTTGTATAACCATTACGTACGATGCGGCTGAGTTGACTTGCGTTGTCGGACTTGATTAAGATCGTATATGACGAAGGTCGGATTACGAAGTTTCGACAATGCGCGCGCAGGCACGCCATTCCCAAGTATGATTTTGATGGGACCATTGTCGTGATACCAGACCGAAACCGTCATGAGCTGTTGCTGGGGAGGTATTTTTGAAGATCTAAGGGAAAATGTTGAAGACGGATTGCGACGGGCGTCGTGAAGTGGCTTTTAAGGGAGAATGATGCCATATCCTGGTAAGCACATTGAACTTCAAGAATAACAGGGCAAGGCCATTCATGTCTTAAATGTAATAGTAGTTCTATTCTTCAAGCCTATGCTTTGTTGCAGCAAACTGGACAGCTTTAAGGATGTACATGTCTCACTAAGGGGTAGCAGATCTTCAAGTATTAAGTCTGATGTAGTATCCCATCGCGGCGTCCCGGGACTTGCTCGAGCCGTAGAGCTGCGCTGAACCGAAGCCGAAAATGATCGCTAAATCGCCAAAAGTGCTCAATGAGACGCTACAGAAGGATCTGGACTTGAAAAAATCAAAACGTCATCTAGACTCTCCTCTCTCAGCAGCCAGCCTTGTATTCTCTTTCT
Source organism: Malbranchea cinnamomea (assembly GCA_900128795.2). Lineage (NCBI taxonomy): Eukaryota > Fungi > Ascomycota > Eurotiomycetes > Onygenales > Malbrancheaceae > Malbranchea > Malbranchea cinnamomea. The sequence goes on from FQSS02000413.1 coordinate 4,074, forward strand.
GCAACCGCCCAATCAATTCCACCCACCGCTCCCTCTCTTCTCTGAGCTGATGAACCTCGCTCTTCAATCTTTTCGTCTCATCCTTGAGGTTCTCAATTTCAATCCTGGAACTCCGTCTTTCGTTCTTCTGGGCTTCTTTGCGTCTCTTACTTTCTATTTGGGCGGTGATTTTGTCCTGTCGAAACTCAATCTTCTCTATTTGTGACGTGAGTTTCGCTTCCTCCTGTTCAAGTGATGAGAGCCGCTTGAAGTTCGCGGCACTGGCCTTTGCCGTTTTCTTAGACGGCGTCCCAGCATTAACGTTTGCGTTGGCTGGTCCAATTTCTGAGGATGTCGATGGCCGTGGGCTATTGTCGTCATTACGATTTGTTGGACTGTTGCTCTGCCGAAGGGACCTTTCTTCTTCGTGAAGAGCATTGAGCTTGTCCTCGATGCTTTTCTTACGCCTTGCTAATTTCGCGAGTTCTTTATTTAACCTTGTTCGAGCAGGCGGTGATTGTTCAACTGAAGAGCTGCTGAGAGCAACGCTTGGTGCCTCGCTGCTTGTACTGGCTGTCCCCGTTCTCCCTTCAGTACTGATATGCTGGTAGACATTCTCTTTGGGGTAAAAAGGGACGTTTCCTGCGGACAATGTATCGCCAACCAAGCCACGATGGCATGAACACGAACAATTTTGACTTCCATTGCCGCGACCACCATCCCACGTCTTGAAAGGGGATACCAGGCCGTGCACATCATAGCCTTTTTGGTCGATATATCTGCGAACCACTCGGGGTGTCATCGTGTACAGCACCAGCAGAACCAGCCCGACCACTCCATCAATGAGGTTGGCGATATTGGGGGTATCTGATTCTTCAAAGTCATCGCTCGAGTACTGTGTGGACTTCCTTCGGCTCCCAGAACTTGAACTTAATCTCTCTTCAGGACCATCTTCTCGATCCTCCCGAGATGCCCATTCCACGAATTTCCTCGCATCGTCAATGATGCTAGGGACAGTGCCCTTCTCAACCATCCATCGTGGTATACTTCCGCCAGGGTCACTTCTTGTAATCATCACCCATTCCACCAGTTCAGCCTTTCTGTCGCTTCCATCACTCTTTTCGTCGCCATTCGGACCGTCATCCGTGGCATTTGAGAGTTCCCTGATAAACTCAATCGACTCGTACTGGCCCCTGATGAACCCTTTTCGTGGAGGGGCAGCGCGATGTCTACACGGTTTGGAGACGATCATAAACATTCTCGGTTGTGCACTATTTAAACAGGATCCTCTATTACTCTCCATGCCTGCAAAGCCCACATTCGCCGTCATATTGGATGTGACCAGCATCGTCACAAAGTCCCTTGGCGTCGACGGTCCGGCGAAACTGGCAGAAAGATGGTACACCTCCATCAAAGCAAGGTTTTCTCTTTCATCATCATCATCATCCTCATCAACGCCACCACAATTATCGTCTCTTGTCACGTTCCGCGGAACCTCAATCTTATCAATCCTCCTCTCACACCCAATCTCCCGTATACTCCCGCCCTTTAAACTCCCTCCATTCCTCTCCCTGATCCTCATCGTTTCCTCGAACTCATCCTGTAACTTCTCCTTCCACCTCTCAAACGGCAGACCCTCGTGCACACTCCGCCTTGCGAACCAGGCTCCCTTCCCATCCCTACTCGCAAGCTTGTAGACGGGGATTTGAAGGGGGTTCTCCTTCTCATTATCGACTTTGTTGATCGGCTTCCCCCACGCCTTCCGTAGCGTAGCCATGTCCACAGGTTTTCCAACCGTTATCGGCATGGGGCCCTCTGGGTTCTTTATCCCGCCACTACTTCTCCCACTACCACGATTTTTGTCTGCCGGCGGAACCGACTCCACGGCCAGGTATGCGTAGGCAAGGAGATTGCTGGCATAAGCGCGCAAGTCGTCATCGTTTCGAGAGATGTCGTCGAAATCTATCGGACCTAGCTGTTGAAGTGCTGAATGTAGAGTTTCCATCGCTTTTCGAGCTGGTATGTACTGTATCTGGAAGGCGAACGGGGGAGAGGAATGAACGCAGCTAGAGCGACAATTATGTTCAATGTATCGACGGAATGATAATCAGAGCGAACTGGTGTTTGAGTAGTATTCAGGGAAACCTTGCCTCGAAAGATGTCTGAACGACTGAGACGGTGGATAAAGAGCGCAATGGGATATTAATCGCACCGGATGAGACCAAAAAGCCGGATGGAAGTTGAAGTATGTAGTTGTCGTGGTATCTTTGGGAACTGACCGTGCAAATGCGCTTGTACACGAAGCTCTATCCTTCAGGATGGATCTCAACCACCAGCGTACAAAAGTACTATGTATGTCGTATATTTCAAGATAACTCGCGCTTTACGACGACAACATTCAAGCAGTCCAAGCCAAAGTCCATGTCATTCCATTACTTCCGGGTGGATGCTATGTGTTCTCTTCTGGAGTTAAGTTTCATGACGTCAGGGGGTTGACAGGGAATTCTCTGGAACCCGTGGCCATGGAATTGTATGCGATGAGGCAAGTACTATATGTCCTACTTACTCGTACTCCAGAGTAGACACGCTAGAGATTGCAGAAGTAAACAATAAATGGGAGGTAAGTGAATTGCTTTTTTTACCCTAAAAGGCCGCAATCCTGATGCCAGAGCGCCTTGACAATCAAGTCATTCTGGGCATGCGTCTCCCAACTCGACAACAGGAACAAACAGACGCCTGGGCGATTGCTCTGCTGGATACACTTCAGTTTGGTGTAGTATTAGTTGCGGTGAGCTGTGGTACTTGGTACTGAAGTTCCGCGCCTGGCAGATTGGACTGGTCAATCCGGAGTAGGGGTGATAGTAACAATTATTGATTTAGACAAGACTAGGTGCAACAACAAGCTACTAAATACAACGAGGGGAGGGGAAAGAACCAGAGAAAAAAAAAAAATCAAAGGTCCCGAAGCGCAGCTTCGACAGAAGCACAGCTCCCAAAAAGTCTCCAGCATCCGATTCCATCCTTTCTCTGCTCACTCCAAACCAGTGGGTCGCAGGGTGAAAAGGAAATGGCGTCTCCAGGAATTTCCAGAAATCCAGCCTAGAGATAGGGGATGAGCCTAGGGCTTGAGGGTACAAACCGGCCTGAAAAACCACGTCGAGCAGTAACGAGCAGTCATCGACAGCGGAATGCCCGTCTGATTGGCAACGGGAACGTTGAGAAGATCACAGATCCTCGTCGATTCCTCTGGTGCGCTTTCTCTAGATCCGCCACAGGCGGTAGTCTCAAGAGACTCAGACGGTTGAAGCCGTTGCAGAATCATGCCCACCGCACGCGAGAGCCAAAACCGGGTGATGGCGCACGATACAACCCATTCCAGATGGATGTGTATTGTCCATCTTGTCGCTAGTCTTACCACCCGCCAATCGTGTAGATTGCCAGCCCGAGACACTTGTGTGTCCGGAAGCGGGCGCAGACAACACGCAACGAGGGTGCCGGGAGAAAACGAAGTGGTTAGATGATTGTTCTAGCCAAACCATCGTCACCAGTCCGTGCGCCCCCGAAGCACGCCTCCTAGAAATGCGATGCGACGTGAAGAAAGGAAAGGCCGCGAGGCACATAACAGCTCTTGACACCATTGCAAGACATGACAAAAAAAAGAACAACATCCGCCATGGGACTGCATGCAAAACATGATGTAATGACCCGACCCGCCGGTTCTCATGCAAAAACAACAACAACAACAACAACAACAAAAAAGAAAAAAGGGAGAGAGAAGGCTTGCTCGCAACAGGAAAAAAGAAGGGAGGGAAAGCAAAGAATAACAGATGCCAAACAGAGCAACTCAAAAAACTCGCTAAAAGAGAAAGCCACCCAAATGCTGTGATGCACATCGAAGTATCAGGGATCACTTGTCAAGATCGTATTTGCTGGATGCAGCATGTCTCTCACATTGTAGTCCCGTAAGGCAGGGCAAGATCTTGGTATCGATCACCCCAGCCCAATCCTGCGAGGCCAGCAGCAGCGCTGCACTGTTGTTGTACCAGCATGCTAGGAACGAGAAAATTTGGGATCGCAGGGATCGTTGTGGGAGAGCTGTAGAACTCAGTCGTTGTGTAGGGTTCGTTCGATAACGGCTGAATATGCGACAGGACGGGGGAAGGTAGCTGCACCTCGTTCATCGAAATGCTCGCCCATGTATTCGGATTCGTATCGGCCGATGTCGTCGATGTCGTGGTGGTGCTTGGACTTGACGAGTGCGTTTGCCACGAATTGTTCGGAACAGTGGGAGTGGGAGTGTGCTGCATGGCGCCAGAGTTCCACCACTCATCCTCGGGTCCCGTTGAGCTCGGTAGTAGCGGGACAGGGCGTATGACATCCACGATGCGCGGCGGCGGAGGCAGCAGTGGCACGAATAACCCCAAGACAGCCGCCTTTGCATCTTCACTCCGTCCGCAAAGAAGCTCTCCAGCACCTTCCTCCTCCATCCCCTCCAGCGCATGAGCGTTGGTCCGGAAAACGAATTTGTTGGCGGCCTGAACGAATTCCTCCTGCAACTGCTTCAGCTGAATCTCCTTCTCCGGCCAATCCCACGTGCTGGCGGCAGTGTCAACGGAGAACACTTCCTTGTGGTAGTCGACCAGGGACTCGATGGTGTCTGGGGTCAACTTGAAGGCCACCTCATGCTGGGAGACCATGTCAACATGCACGACATACGCCTCAATATGAAGCATCTGATAGTTGAACATCGGGTGAATTCCCGAATTTGCCTTGGGCTCTTCTGACTCCGGGGTCTTGGGAACAATGATGGAGCAGAGAGTCCAGATGGCTTTTTCCGACGAGAGGAGTTCTGTGAGGCATCGCGTATGTTGGGTGACGTTGTTCAAGGGGCGCTTGACCCGGTTGACTCTCTTCAGCGTTGCAGTCAGCCACGGTTCAGGCCGAGAGTTCAGCACCACCGTCGGAGACGCCCTCGGTGCGAAAGCGGCTGCCGACGCCGGCAGCAAATTCATGACCATGATGGCGGATCTGGTCACTGAGAAGACCCTGCCATGTACCGAAATCGAACAGAGGAAGTATGACGCAGTAGCAGACTTAAAAGATGCAGCGCCGCATCAAGTCGGTCTTCTTCAGCAGAGGTGGCCGGTCGACAGTGGGAGAAAAGAGGCAAAGACCGTGCCGGGAGGGGTGGAGGGGGGGGTGGGAGTTGACACCACAAGAACCAGAGGATGGTGAGGTACTGGTATGTAAATTAGTAGCAGCAGAAGGAAAGCAAAGGTTGAAGAGAGAGAGAAAAAGGGAGAAAGAGAAACTAAGTTAATGATAGTATCAGGAAAAAAAAAATCACTACGAGAGCAAAAAATTCATATAAGAAAATCGAAGCGAAAAGGGCGATGGTAGGAAGGCGGTAAAGATGGCCCAAAGGATTGATATGGGCAGCTCTTTCAGCCAGCGTGACCGGAGGCGACGGGAGGTGGGGAGGCAAAGCAAGCGATTATGTATATACATATACTATGCACTAAGTAGTATGTATGTATCCCACTCAAGCAAGAAGCAGAAGACTCGATCTCGCCCCGGTGCGAGTGGCCTGTGGGGAGCGAGGAGAACTTGGAACCGTGAGCACTGCAAGAACTTGAGAGCGATGGCACAGACCCCCTTTCCCTTTTCCCTGTCGACTGCGAAGTGTCAAACGTGAACCGGATTCACTGACGGCCAAGCACGCCGCTTGCACTGCGCACTGCTGGCTGCTTGGGGGTGGTGCTCCCTGCGCTGCCGTTCCGAATCAGCCTGACGGTGCTTTTCCTCCTCCCCCCATGATTTGCGCTGGGCAGGGTGGGTTTGGCCGCAGAAGGGTCGCAGGCCGGGTTGCAGCTTGTCAGCTGGAGACGACCTACGGGGTGGCGACCGCCGTGTTGCCAAGGCAGCTGGCCGTAATTCCATGACCAGCCTTGGCACAAAACGTGTGCTGTACGCGTATTCTCATGCGTTGCTCTCGCTTGAAAGTGACAGTGCCGCGTCACCAATTGCAGGCAGCTGTTTTTTGTACTGTAAATACGAGTTATGGTCTCGCAACAATGTCTCTCATGCCTGATGGGGCAACGGCGTTAACTGTACTTCAGAGTCTCGCTGCAAACTTGCATGCAGCGAGAAGGGGAAAAGGACCAAATCCTTCTCAATAATACGACAACGCGTCGCAGGCGTGAACAAGGCTTGATTTAGTTTGGTTGACTTTCTGGCGACGGCCGGAAGTACATCGTGATATGGATCCGCAGGACCACTACTATGTAGTACTAGTAGTACATACGTCACATTCTCTGCCTCATGAAAGCCATTTCCCAGTGAGCATACTTTGTCACGAGCGAGAAGACGCCCTGCAGTGGCCGGAGCAGCAGAAGGCAACGCCGTAAAGTTGCCGACTTCACTAAGTTAAGCTGGTGGCAAGAGAAGGGGGCATAGACAGGAGAGTCGACTCCTCCGTCCCCCCAAACCAATAATACCCGACACACCCACCGCACAGAGAACGCCTCTCTTCGTAGACAGCCCGCAAAGGGGACAATACTACACTCAGCCCGAGAGACGCAGGGTCACGAGTGTCACGGGCCTTTTGCTCCTCAATACCGGTTCACGAAAGGGGCACACTTGTTTCCCGACTTCGTGATGGGGAAGCGAAGGTTGGTCGTGGATGACCCTGCGCAACCTGATCTGTAACACTTGACCTGTCGGAAGTCCTTCAGACACACCCTCTGACAAGGAATGACCGACTAGGAAGACATGCCGTTTGAAACATTCTCTGCAACCGAAAGGGTATCATCTGTCAGACTCCAGCTTCCTGAGTTTGGACGAACCGAGAAATAAACGCACAAATCTCCAGACCCTTTCTAACATCGGCCCCCTCTTCGTAGACGACTTCGGAAAAAAAAGGGGGTTTTCTGACGGGGCCCCTGGGTGGAATATCTTCCGCAGTCGGGGAATGATAACGGGGCAAGTTGATGGAGGGTACTCGGTGTCTTGGACTGCTTCCGACATCAGATTCGCTGGCTGCCAAAGACACCAAATTCGAGTCTTGAGGTGAAATCCCTGCTCGCAGTGCTGATTGGCTCGAGCTTCAATCTCAAGGTTTCCGGAAGAGAGTCTGGCTCTGATGCCAATCTACCAAAGTGACCACACGGATATAAGTATCGGACCGTACAGCGTCTGTTTTGATCTTGGCGACGGCTCCATTATCTTGTAATCTGGTATCAATATCTCCTTGGTCGCAACAAAAAGTACGGCCCCAAAATATGTCGCAACTGAAGCATGGTCAGGTGATTGGATGCATTCAACGTAGCAGGAGCCACACAACATACCAGACATCGGACAAAATAGCCACAGCGGCTTACAGAGATTGACAGTAGGCCAAGCTGTTCAAAAAAAGAAAGACACCCTTGTGACGAAGTGACGGGACAATGACATCGTAAAAAGAACGCGCCGGATGACCACTACGGAGTCCTCTTCGCCAGAAAGATCAAAGATAGGGAGAGAAGGACAACTGTTTATCAGTTGTCACATGAAAGAAATCACATCAGGCACTGGTCAATGCTGAGCGACTCCATTTACCTCAACCATATCTGCCCAAAGAGTACTACTATTAAGACACAAGTGCATCAGAGAGGCGATGGTTGTAGTAGTAGTACTACTACTACATGTGGCACAGAGATGCATGTTTTCCAATTGACGACGTCATCTATGGAGCCCCTTTGCCAGAAATCTCTTCTCTGTTCACAGCAAGATCGAATACAGACACCTTTTGGGTGGCGATTTCACCAAGTTGCAATCATCAGATGGATGTTGTTGCAGAACGCAGGCACTGCGCCTCACATGTACGCCAGCCACACAAAGCAAAAATACACTGTGGCAGTGCGCTGCTGTAATTTTGCCTTGGCGCCATGGCTGAATTCGGCTGGCAAGTCAAGTATCCTTTAAAATCCGTCGAGTCGCACAGGGGTACAGCTATTTCGTGTGGGATCTCGCGATGTTCAAGGGAACGCGTTCACTGAAACTCGAAAAGTGTTTCAGCGTTGCATGCAGGATTCCATATTGCCATGTTTTTTTTTGTGCTTTGAATGAAGACCTGGTGATTCGTAACTCACGGACTTTGCCTTACCCCACCCTCCCCAATCCAGCACTTGAGTCATGGGACACCCGAGTAGAGTCGATAATGTTTCAGCTGGCGAGAACAGACCGAAGTCGTGAAAGAGAACCTCCTAGTTTTCGTGAGGTATCGGACAAAACTTTTACGAAAAAAAAAAGTGATTTCTTTGTGCTCTGGATGACGAGCTATGACCATGTTGGATTTGGTTGCGGTCTGTGCTTTCGTCGTTACATACACTCATCCGTTACTGTGAACTTTTGAATTTTGGACTATGTACTATGCAAACCCGCGGTTAGAGTCGTGATATGAAAAGCGACCATTTCCAACATCAGCAATAAACAAGTTGTGATTTATGACAGTTCTGTCAGAGACTCCTCATTTTGAAACACATCTAATGCACATGCAGGAGACCCCAAACTCGAAGAGATATGAAATATATGCTGCCCACCTTCAACGTGTTTTCAGTGAGGTCGACGCGTCGCGACGTCTGGAAACACACAAATCCACGAGAACGTCGCGCCGCCAGCTCGCATTTTTGCAAGAAAGTTTCTTCATCCCGCTGGTTCCATCGCACAGTTGATTCTCGTCCGTTTCACATTTCGCCAGGTTGCATTGCGCCTGGTTCTTGTTTCAGTCGCAAATCAAGGACGTCACGACTGGTTTCGCTTGGGCGAAGTCTATGTATGCGTACATGCAGTATATTTCCTCAGAGACACAAACATCAACACCAATTGAACAACGACATGGTCCCCATATCATACCTCTGGTCAATATGGATTTGGCAGGAACATTCCGAATTTACTTTCAGTCGCAGAACAGGGAACGGTCAATATGCACCAGTATCGGGTGGGTGTTTGAATGCAGATTTCGAAGAGCCGTCCGTTTCATGGTGTCCCGACCCGCACAGTATGATGATGGAACACCACGCAATTTTCGCCAACCACACATGTCGGTGTGCTTGCACAGCTCCGGGTCAACTGTCGGTAAACCCAAATGAGGAGATGAAATCACAAGATATTGGAATCACCCTAGTTGCTCTCTGTGAAAGAAGCTGTGAGAGGCCATTGAGTATTATCCCACTGCCAAGCAAACACCTCCTTCGCATGGCTTCTTGGTTACCATTTCAGAGGCCGGTAAGTGCTTGTATCTCATAAACGCTGCTGCAGTAACAGAGCATGGCTCTGATCTAAATATATATCTTGATGTTCAGTCCAAGGACGGTTGTCCCGTATATGTAGTAGCCGCATTCCCAAGACTCGAACAACGGCCAATCTCATCCATTCTTTCCTTTCGTTATTTTCCTCATTCTTGCTTCGAACAGCATGATTTTGTTGAGGAAAGGTGCGACTGTCTGCGTAATCCGGGTAATCGTTCTAGTTGTATTCGGAAGCATGTAGAACTTGAGCGACTCTTTAGCTGGTACTCCTAGTAACAGCCATAAGCGTCCACTAACTTGTCCAGCGGTCGTCGTAGTCTTCAAGCGAAAGTTGCCAGATACTCTGTTTAACCGCTCACGTCAGAAGGTGCAGAATCCACCCAGCATCACGTTTTCCCTTCCTTCTCCCTCTTCATCTTTGCGAACACTCTCCGTTCTGTATCTCTCTCCTCCGTCTTGCGCTTCATAAGCTTCTGGATTTGATCCGCCTTGGCTTCCGCTTCTTCAATCCGCCTCTTCACCTCTTTGGCGGCCTCATCACGCGCTTTTGACGCTGCAATGGACGTAGAATATTCCTTCCGAAGCTGCTGGAGCTCCTCACTAATCTCAACAGTTTCCAGCAAAGTGCATGTCACGGGATGGTAGTGGTGTGGAGGATGAGAACCCGCGGGCACTCGGATATTTGGCAAAAGTTCATGAATTGGCGTGGTACGGATCGGGTCGTCGAGCGGAACAGGATCTGCGATAGTCTGGCGCTGTTGAGGGGGAAAGCCTGACTCTGAAGGCGGTGACAACGGTAGTTGGCTCATTTTGTCTCCTCAGGGTTCAAGTTTTCTACCCGGATGGAATTTTCAGATTCAAAGGCCTCCCCAGTACTCCGTAACTACAGTACTTGGATATGGTAATTCGAACTTCCCACTAGCCACAGATCAGCCTCATACTAAACCAGAGCGGTCCGCGGCGGCAGAATTGCGGAAGACTTTCCCATGGGAGTGACTGGGAAGATAATTACACTGTGTCCCAAACCCAGTCTTGGTACTACTTAAGTACACAGGAGTTCATCATACTGCTGTACTACCCATCCTATCAGAAGAGTGATGGGCTGCTGCATGCTACTACTATTCATCTGTCATAAAATGTAGTAGCTACTTGAGGCACACAAATAATTCTCACTCACGATACATTAGTACTATCCTACCACCATCACTGTCTTTTGTATTCTCTAACTAGCAAGTTTTTTGTTACATACTCCATCAAGCTCTCCAACCCTACAACGCGTTTGAACTCTAGCAGGAGTACTCTTAATACTGCATCCGCATATGAAAATCAAACTGCCGCAGCTGCTAGGTCAATGAAGGAACTCGCCGAGACAAATATTGACCAAGATTGTAAATATGCAGGCATTTGGTACACGGCTTCCTGGTCCTCAATCCTTCACTCCATCTACGTGAAAATGAAGGGACTGCAGAAACACTGTCTTCTCAATAAGGTGCTAACCCTAAGCGTCACAGTTCCCAAGGCTCGGAGGGTATTCTCCTTTTTCTCCATTTCCTTCTTTTCCCATAAGCTCAGACACATGGGCTCACACCATGGAAAACAGCCTAAGTTCAGCCTTACTTTGCGGGTAAGTGATGGCCCTCTGCGAGCTCTCGACATTGAAAGCGCTTCTGCGTGTACTGGAAAGTGCGGGAAAGTTTGACCTGATTCCAGATCATCGATTTGAACAATATCCCACTTGGAGTCGGAACGATACATCTTAAATGGAACCTTCCATCTACTGCCACCGCTGAACACCACGGGGCTACAGAGAGGTCTCCTATCCAGAATCACCGCGCATCATGGGATTACGAGAAACTCCTGCGAGTTAGAATGACTGTGGACAAGAACCAAAAGCTCCAGGAATGCGAAATCCAATTTGACGTATTCCAAGAGTTCACTCCCAACAATCGCAATGACAGAGAATACCTAGGCAACGTCAAGTTGAACCTGGCTGAGTACGTTGAGCAAGGAGATGGTGATGAAGGAGTTGTCCGCAGATATCTTCTGCAAGACAGCAAGATCAATGCCACTCTGAAATTGGGCATCCTGATGCGCCAGATTGAAGGAGACACCAACTTTACTGCGTAAGTAGTGTTGGTCAACGTGATCCACTCCGTTCTCGCATACTAAAATCCATACCTGTTTCACAGGCCCCCACTCAAACCCGCAACGGTTTTTAGCGGCATCGCTGAATTTGTGTCCATGGAACACGGAAATCACGATGAGCCGGGGGATGTTCCTTCCTTTAGCCCTGGTGGCCAGGACGTCATGGAGCTTTACGATTATTATCGCCGCACATGGGCGGCAAGCTTTGCATGTGGGGAAGACGAACTTACTCCGGAAGAACAAGTTGAGGACATATGGGCTGGCGGAGACGGATGGTGTGGCTGTCGGCCCACGTTCAGTGACGAGGAAGAAGACGAGGACAGCAGCGACGCTGACTCGCAGAGGACTGAACGTGCCCGCAAGGGAAAGGGACGTAAGAAAGAATTAGATGAGCTTCAGGTCCGGGAGGATCTGAGGAGCTGGGAGATCCCGCCTCCAAAAGAGTACTAGTAGTAAAAGTACATAGCAGTGATGAATTCTCCCACGTGAGCCCAGTGTCAACTTGGTCAAACTTGTTTCCACCTGAACGACTTCCATATGAATGGAAAGGAGAGAAAGAAACGAGCTTATTCTCAATATTTTCTGTCAGCTACCGTGCGGTTTTATCACGCGTTGCTATTTTTCGCACATTTGATAGAACTGTTAAGCTTAAGTCGAGAGGGTTCAACGAAGAGAAGCTCTGGAACGGAAAAACAAATTGCCGTCATCACAAAGTTCAACATCAAGATGTAGAAGTCCAAGACTTCAGCATTAAACATCACCGTTTTCGCCTTGAGACAATTAATTGCTTAGCTCGCGCGGCGAAGCCCTCGCACATATGTTCCAACGATCGAGCAAGCATGCGGCTTCTCGATTACAATGTCCCGCTTGTCAGTCACGCCCTCGCACCTCTCTGACCCTCCTCCAAGAGCCATCCGCTCTGCGAAGCAAAAATCTCAGCGTGACAACTTCAAGGTATGAAGGACAACGAAATCAATCGAAACCTTTACCCCAAAGATGGCGAAGAAGAATGTGGGCCATACCAGGGCGCAAGGCCTCGCTCGGAATGGAATCACTGGGAAAACCGGCACATGCCATCATTATTCGCGACCGCCGACCCAGACGAGAACCTCAAAAGGTTGTGAGGAGAGAAGGACTCGGGTTACTTTGGAGAGATACATATGAAGTGTTAATTGAGGCGAATAAAGGCCGAGTTCCATTGACCTCAGAGGAAGTTCTTGAAAACCTTGAGAAATTTCGAACCCAGAATGCGCCTGGGAATAAACTATCCGAAGAAGAATGGGCCAAACTCCGGGACTCTTTGTACAACGGATTTACCCAAAATCAATTGCTTGGCTATGTGAAATATCTTCAGACGTCGCCGGACACGGCTTTGGATCTGAAGAGAGCTCAAAAGGTGGATCCATTGAGTTGGAGACCGAGAACATCGGTTTTTCTTAGCCTGAATAAGAGGGAACGAAACGATCCTTCGAAAATTAACCCGGGATTCAAGAATATGCGTGGAAAAATGATTGTCTTGGAAGTCATCATGAGAGATTATTGGAAGCTAGGGGTTCGAGATGAAATTGGTCAGATTGATATGCAATTTTCTCCCACCGTATTCTCTACCCTCCAACGATTGAAAAATGAACCGTTTAAGACGTATCAGGTTCCTGGGATAACGATTGAAGTTCGGAAGCCCCAGCACTCCATCAGGATCATTGGTTCTGAAGATCGTTGTCTGGAGGTCCGGGAGGCGTTCGAGGAAGCTGTTTCTAAAATCCAAGTGAAGGAGATTGACTTACCGGAAAAGGGCCCTATATTTGGTGCAGATGACAAGCGAGTGCAGGATGAATTTCTGGAGTGGCTTCAGGAGCAGTACAATGTGCTTTGCGAGAAAGACGAAAAGGCAGGGAAGCTTACAGTAAATCATACGAATGAAATTGGCTCAGACATCGAAAACGCCGTGCGGAGTGTTGAGCTCTCGGGGGTCTTGCCACTTGATCCTTCATCTGGTGTTTTTACTTACCGCCCTGAAACCGAAACTGCGAACCTGTACCCTACAATCGACACCTCCAATCTACCATGGCCTGAACGCCAAAAGAATTGGATTAGATGGGCAAAACCAGTGCCAAACACCGCTATATCTGGAGGCAGGTTCGTTCTCCGACCGCCAGATGCCGCCTTTTCTCGTGAACCAAGTGCTCCTCTCGCCAGAATCTCAGCATCACTCTTTGAGAAAAAAGAGGAATCATTTCCGGAGTCACTTGAGCACAGCAATATGCGCGAGGTTTTGACAGCTTCAGTCGGCACGTGCCTCTTTGAACAAGACACAGCTGGTCATACAGCCGACGAAGTTCCCTTCACTCAATTCAGCGACTACAGCTCGTGTTCTTTTGTCAGGGATGTCCCATACTCACTTCGGTTTTTGCGCAAACTATGCCCGATAACATCAAACGACAGCCAAGATATCTGCCGAATCCGCCTCTTACCGTCTCCTAGAAATACTGAAAGTGTGCCACCAATCGAGTTAGAAATGGTCCTATCCCCACAAAATCAATATCTCCGAGCGAACGTCACTCCGACGATTGCGCGTGCAACCGCGATTGTTGCTGAACGCAATGCGGATTTGTTGCTACCAGATACTACTCTGGATGTCCGGTTCACAAAAACTGTTCATTATGACCTATTTGACGGCAAAGCTCCTTTGGAGATGGACCCGCTGGAGACCAGCAACCCGGTTATCTCTAGACTTCGTAAAAGCGTCGCCAACTTCTCTGCCCGTTATCCCTTGAGTGGCCCACAGCCCAGGCTACCTGCTTTTTGTACACTGCTCATTCCACGGCGGCTTGTCAAATCAGAGTGGGTGCCCACGGGATCTTCAATCATCCATGGAGAAGCGATAGGGTTTATAGAGGCACACTACATCCTGCCACCTATGCAATTCTTGACTTCATCCACCATTACAAAGTTTAAGTATAGGGACTTGGAACTCAGTTACAACAGTCGGTCGACTGGCCCTCTCCTGGCCCAGCGGACGACGGATGTGACGCTGTCCGTTGGACGATACGATAAGGAACTACGTCCTCGTACTGCCTTACCAGGCCGTCGATTGTCGAGTGTAGCGAGCGATGAGAACGCGGGCTCCTTGCAATTCGTCTTTCCCCAACTCTATTCTCGTGCATGCCGGCTCGCCTTTGAACTTGGGACGCCGCACATAAGTCGAGACCCAAACATCGTCGACGATATAGACTAATATTTGACATGTATTAAACTGTTCATTGCTCTGCTATAGGAAGGCGTTTTGGTTCGGCTTTGTATGGGTCAGAAGCAGAAACGATGGCTTCATTTACACATTGGGTTACTGTATATATAGAGTTGGCTAGTGGGCAGGGTTTCTTTTGAGGCTGTTGACCCTAATGTATCATATAAGCCCCGAAACAAAGGGGTCCATGTCTCCCTTCAACTGAAACTCCACGAGAGCTAAATGAATGTGTGTCATGGAAGTTTTCTCTCTTCGGGGTGTTGCCGAGACACGGGTTTCTGTGAGCCTCACCCTGAACAAGAACTTACATGCTTGGGATACACCCCATACTTTCCCTATTCATTTATATGAAATGAGCGTCTTCCAACCTTCAGAGTACATACCTCGTATGTGGTACAATTGAACAAGGTAATTCACAACAATGGCCGTGAGACTAGTATTGGATCAAGAGTGTCTGCACACACTGTCTTCTTGGGGATGGTGTTGCTCCTCTCTGTGGAATCTACGGATCAACCACCAGCATCATTCGAGGATAACTAGATTAAAGAGGAGAACTTGCTCCACAATAGTATCTTGTTCTTTTCCGTCCAATCTATCTTTTGATGCCAGCAATACGACTGTTTCTTTCAATATATCGGGGGTCGCTGGCTCTGGGACAAGGAGAGACAACGCAAACGTCGGTACAGGCGATTCAAAGTCCCAGCTCTTCAACAGTGTTGAGAGGCGCACAGAGATGCGAACGCATCTCGAGATATCGAAATGTGATATATAACAAGGTTTTCCGCCTTGTTACATAGACAATGAAAAGGTTGTGATTGCCTCGTTCCCAAATCTTATTGACGGCGCTCCCGAATCTCCTTTACTGCTTCAAAGGCGGCAACCATAGAGCTGTAGGTCTGTGCTATTTTCCAGATATCCTTTATTGCCAAACCGAGTCGTATATTTCTGCTTAGGCACGAACAGTTTTTTTTATATTTCTGTGCCGAAGGTAGCTTGGAACTTCAAAGCTGGGCCAACCCCGTTTGCGTGGAGTAGGCGCATAACAGAAAGAAGCCAAGGAGGTGGCAGCTCAATGATGTTTGGCCCAAAATTGACATGAGATTGAGGCCCTCGGCAGCCAGAGACCCAGTCACAATCCAAAATGTCGAACACAAAGTGATGTCGCTCACTGAGAAGTTCCGCCACTGCAAAAGACCCTTGATTTACCCCATCATAGATTTGGCCAAGACTGGGATATGATGCCCTGCGCGGTGGATCGGAACGGCTGCATAAACAACGAGGCATATAAACAAGCTGTTGCTCTAGTCGGAGAAGTGAGCAAGTACGCTTTCGTCGATCGACGGCGGAATTCTCTTTGGTCATGTTTTGTTAATAATGTGAAGAACACAGCATCGATCTGACACGGTTCCTTTTAGAGCTTCTCCTCAGCCTTGCGGGATGACTGTGGGGTTCCAGGCCACTAACTTGTAGCGAGAACTTTAGCGGCAACTTTGACAACTTCAAGAATGTCTCAACTCTCAAGACAAAAAGGTCAAGAAGTGCCCAGCAGCACTCCCATTCTCTCTTAATGATACATTTTTTGCTGCAAAGAATCTTTCTACTTCCTGTGATTAGCCGTTACCTGTGATGCGCTAAGTTGCTTGTTCACTCCGCACTCACATGCCTCTCTCAGCATCCCTACATTCCACATCATGAACTTGCTCTCCGCAGTGGAAGCCACAGCTAGCGTCATTTCATGATGGAAAAAACCAAAATAGCAAAGGTTGGTGCTTTGAAAAGATTTGAAACTCTCCCTTGCTGTATCTTGGATCTAATGCAGCTTTATTCCAAAGGTTGAGAATGTCACCCTATGTCGTCGTGGAGAACAGGCAGTTGGGACACTTCACCTCACCCCTCACCATATGATATTTTCCCACATACCTCCGGTTCCAGATACATCGCCAGATAAGAATATTACCGTTAGACCTCGTGAATTCTGGATAACCTACCCGATAATATCCCTCTGCACTTTTCGACCCTCACCCGCATCTTCCCGCCAGCCGTCCTCTATCCGTTTGCGTTGCCGAGACTTCTCCTTTGTCTGCTTTTACATCTATAATGAAGCGAATGCCAGAGCGGTATATGAAAGCATTAAGTCATGGACATGTAAAATTGGGCGAATTGAAAAGCTATATGCTTTCTCCTATCAACCTCCACCGCCTGAACGCAAATTTGACGGATGGAGTATCTACGATGCCCGCAAGGAATGGGCCCGCCTTGGGGTTGGGAGACCAGATACAAAATCTGCTTGGCGAATATCGACGATAAATATCGATTACACCGTATGTGCATCTTCCACCATCATTATTATTAGTGGCAATCAAGCTAATACGCGCCCGCAGTTCTCTCCTACTTATCCCGCGTTGTTGCCGGTCCCGGCAAGCATGTCAGACATCACGATCAACTATGCAGGAAGATATCGATCTAGAGCTAGAATACCCGTTCTCACCTATCTGCATCCCGTGAATAATTGCTCCATTACACGGTCCTCCCAGCCGCTAGTTGGTGTTCGCAACAACAGAAGCATCCAAGACGAAAAACTCCTGGCTGCCATTTTCTCCACTTCTCGACAAGAGTCTCCACCCACAAGCGGCACGCCTCCTTCTCTTGATACAGAATCTTCAGGCTCAGGCCAGGAAGATCAATTTGGTGTGCAGTCAGAATTCGAGTTCTCAAATGCGGAGGATCTAGAAGACGAAGTAATCTCCGCAGTCCGTGGAGATGACAAGCTCTCCAAGCCACAAGTGTACGGAGCCCAGCAGCACAATCTCATTGTCGATGCTCGTCCAACTGTCAACGCCTTTGCAATGCAAGCCGTGGGCCTTGGCTCAGAAAACATGGACAACTACAAGTTTGCTACGAAGGCGTACTTGGGGATTGATAATATCCACGTTATGCGTGACTCCCTGAACAAAGTGATTGATGCATTAAAAGACTCCGATATCTCGTCCCTGGGTCCCAACCGAGACCAGCTCGCAAAGAGTGGCTGGCTGAAACATATTGCAGGATTGTTGGATGGTGCGGCTTTAATTGCTAGACAGGTTGGGTTGCAGCACTCGCATGTCCTAATTCACTGCTCTGACGGATGGGATCGTACGAGTCAACTGAGTGCCTTGAGTCAACTGTGTCTCGACCCATACTACCGGACATTAGAAGGCTTCATGGTTCTGGTCGAGAAAGACTGGCTTTCATTTGGACATATGTTTCGCCACAGATCGGGGCATCTAAACAGTGAAAAGTGGTTCTTGGTTGAAAACGATCGTGGTGGGGGTGATTTCAATCGCAGCACGTTTGGCGACGCTTCAGGTGCAGGAAAGGCAATCGAGAACGCATTTCTGAGCGCCAAGGGGTTCTTCAATCGGGATAATGCTAGTCGAGATTCATTACCAGAATCTGATGGCGATCTTGCCCTATTTGACGGCGACAGGTCAAGAAAACCGAGCTCTCGGCCAAGGACTCCGCTAAACGATATCGAGGTGACGAAGACGAAGGAGATTAGCCCAGTTTTCCACCAGTTTCTGGATGCTACATATCAACTGCAATATCAACACCCAACACGGTTTGAATTTAATGAGCGGTTTCTCCGAAGACTCCTGTACCACCTCTATTCCTGCCAATATGGTACATTCCTTTTCAACAGTGAAAAGGAGCGCATGGAGGCTAAGGCTAAAGAGAGGACCCGAAGTGTCTGGGACTATTTCCTTGCGCGAAGGGAGCAATTCATAAACCCGAATTACGATCCCGTCATTGATGATAACAAGCGTGGCAAGGAGCGCCTCTTGTTCCCGCGTACAAACGAAGTGAGGTGGTGGCATGAGGTATTTGGCCGCACGGATGCAGAGATGAATGGACCACGCGTCCCCTCCCACACTGTTTCCCCGGAGGAGGAAAACAGCATTGGCGGAACGAGAACATCCATCCTCGCAGGTGTCGAGAATGCAGAACGCTCCATGGGCAGCGGAACGGTTCCCAAGACGACCACGGGAAACACGTCAGTAACGGGCTTTGCTTCGCTGGCGTCGGGCTTTTCCAGCCTGGGTCTAACCACTCGCAAAGTGAGCGACGACGGCAAAGAAGTGCAGAACACATCCGTCAAGCAAACCGAAATGGTTGAGATGCGTTAGAGTCGCTGTTGGCTCGCACTTGTATGTTGAACTTTCTATGCCATGAACTGGAATTGGGATTTTGAGCGCACAGGTGCCGGGTTATTGGGTAGGGACTGGGTTAGGAATTGGACTAGGGCCCTGGATGAAACGTTTACGAATGGATAATGAGACCGTGCATTTATTTTCTTGCCACTCGTTATACTATGAATGTATTTGGCATGCTCCTTGCTGGAAAATTGCCGCGACATCCTGTGAGGGGGTTCCACTTGGCCAAATAGAATATTGATAGACTGGTAAAGGATCAGTGGCATGATACAAAGATGTGTCGGATGTTTCTACTTAGTCGATTTACACCTTGGAAGTTTTGAATTGTTAAATGAATGGTTCGGAAGATGGCTGTCAGGACTGAGGTCCTTGGTTAGGCCCACCTGAACAAGGTGTCCGTCCTAAAATGGACTAGGGCCAGCCCTAACTCGGGTCAGTCAGGGTTAACCCCAAGCCCTAAATCCGAAAAGTCCCCCACCAAAATTAGAATCTGGAAATCGACTGCCAACCTCTTTCCTGTGTTTGGACCGCCCAGCGAACACGAAATTCGCCCAACAGCTCACCCGTCGAGACGACGACCGTTCTTCGCCTTTCCAAACCCTTTCTGGACGACCGGGTCGTGAATCCGCAATCATGGCTGTTGCACAGGGAGCGATCTCAAAGCGCCGCAAGTTCGTGGCTGACGGTGTGTTCTACGCCGAATTGAACGAGTTTTTCCAGCGCGAATTGGCCGAGGAGGGCTACTCTGGTGTTGAAGTCAGAGTAACTCCCACCGTCACCGATATTAGTACGTCAACTCTCCCTTTTACTCTGTCCGACTAGCGTGGCGTTGAGAGTGTGATATTGCCTGGTGAAGTAATGGGTGTATTTATCATGCGGATTGTGGGAGCAGATTGAATGGATTGGATGTCATTGAAGACTGAATCACAACCCGAGTCTAACTTAATCGATTTCTTTTGATATACAGTCATCCGCGCCACCCACACCCAGGAAGTGTTGGGTGAGCAAGGCCGCCGCATCCGCGAGCTCACCTCCCTCATTCAGAAGCGTTTCAAGTTCCCAGAAAACTCCGTCTCCCTCTATGCCGCCAAGGTCCACAATCGTGGTCTCTCTGCCGTCGCTCAGTGCGAGAGCTTGCGCTACAAGCTTCTCAACGGTCTGGCCGTCCGGAGAGCTTGCTATGGTGTCCTGAGATTCATCATGGAGAGCGGTGCTAAGGGTTGCGAGGTCGTTGTGTCTGGCAAGCTTCGTGCTGCTCGTGCCAAGAGCATGAAGTTCACTGTACGTTTTCCTTGTCTCAAATCTGGGTAATTTCGTCACCTGTGGGCGACTGTTTATGGTGGTGCAAAGCCGTGTAGCAATATGGAGACGAAATTGCTTGGGATTGAATGCTTATTTCCTTTAATTGGGGCTAATTGTGGAATTTTATAGGACGGTTTTATGATCCACTCCGGTCAGCCCGTTCGGGACTTCATTGACACTGCTACCCGTCACGTTCTCCTCCGCCAGGGTGTCCTCGGTATCAAGGTCAAAATCATGCGCGGTAGCGACCCTGAAGGCAAGGCCGGCCCTCAGAAGACTCTCCCCGACTCCGTCACCATCATCGAGCCCAAGGAGGAACAGCCTGTCCTCCAGCCTATCAGCCAGGACTACGGTGCCAAGCTTGCTGCCGCTCAGCAGCTCGCTGAGCAGCAACGGTTGGCAGAGCAGCAGGAGCAGGAGGGCCAGGAAGGTGTTGACGCTGGTGTTGTTCAGGAGTAAAGCGGTGCATTCATGCTTTTGTCTTTCAGATGGGTTTTTTGCTTAAATCTTTTTTATCAGCGGACATGATGACTGTGCTACAGGGAAAGGAGTTTTCTGTGTGCTGAACCTCTCGTTGGCCCATGGTTGAAAGGCCATGCCCACGTCAGTGTCCATCCGGTGCTCAAGAAATGCATACAATATGTATTCTAATCGAGCTCAGAAGCTTGGGAACGTCTGCTCGTGTTTCGCTGATGAAAACTTTCTCTTCTGTCACAAGTAAAAAGCCGTTACTAGCGAGTGTAAAAGTCTCTAGCTCGCATGACATGGTTGAATATCTAAATCTTGTTTCTATACAATGGGCTTCTCATAAGTCGGAACTACTTCAATCACTAGGAGGTACCTGCTCACAAGAACGCCTCGATGTTAATCTCAAGGGCGCTGACAGGATACTTCAGCTCGAACTTCTCGAGGACAGTGGGGTGCAGAATACCAAAGGCGCCGATAACCTGCTCTTTTCCACCAATACGGACGTGGACTGTTGCCGCATGTCCTGGGAAATATGTGGGATCTTCCGTAAACCATTAGCATAATTCCTGCAATCAAACGAATGGCATGGGAGAAACAAACCGTCCAGCTCCTCGATCCAGTACTGCGAAGACCCAACGGCTTCATTGTTCAGGCCTTCTTCTCCAACACTGAATGCGCTCCTTAACATTGACATGACCCGATCCAGCAACCCATGTACCACCTCAAAGCCACTTGTCTTGCCATACCAAGCCGCCGCAAAATGCCTCTCATTCCGACTCTTACGTTCAAGAGATAGATCCTTGAACGCAACGTCGCTGACCTCAAAAATCTTTATAGGCACACTGTGATGCTTGTTTTCGCGGATTGTTTTCAGCAGCCCGGGAAGAAGGCTAGTGCGGACCATTTGGAATTCAATTGTTTTAGGATTAGCGAGTCTCACGGCGGTATTACCATCATCCTTGCGATTGAGCCACGCAAAGTTTTCGTCATGTGAGCACAGGATCAAGGGCATCACTTCTGACCAGCCAGCCATCGCTGCTTCTGTTCTGATGATATCACTCAATTTGTTGATAGCGAGGGGCTGTGCAATGGTGCCGGACTTGCTGGGGAATGACCGTGGAAGCTCGTTGAAACCGTAGGCGATCGCCACATCTTCCATGATATCTGCCTCATGCAGCACATCCGCACGTGTGACTGGGACATCAACATCAATAAGATCTGGAGATGACTCCGACGGCTTTGCAGAGTATGCCATCCGCTCCAGCAGCTTGCATATTTCCAAGGCAGACAGCTGCAGTCCACAGCACCGATTTATGTAAGAAATGCTCGCTTGAGTACGGCGAGGACTGAGGTCTGGCACAACACGACTTTCGTTGTTATGCTCCGACACAATCTGTATCGGTTCCACGCTGTTGACGATGTATCAGTTTTGGCACTAGTATAGTTTCTCGCCAGATTACTCACGTGAAAGGCTCGTCCGTGTACTGGGAGAACATTGCAACCATGATATGGTTTACAATCTCAAGTTTCGTCTTGTCTGTCGCAGTAATTTCCATAAAAACGTTGCGGGTGTCTAGTGTAATCTTCGAGTGATCGCCGTTAATGATAGGCGGTAACGAGCAGACAGTTCTCTTTGAATCGTAGATGACGGGATACACTGGTGAGTCTCGGATGATGTGGAGATATCTCCCTAGATGTCTATCTTTCTGCTAAAAAGTCAGAAGCCTGAGTCAAGCGAAGAGGACTGAGGCATACATGCCTCGTAAAATTTCATTAACTCTTCTCCATTCATTTTCTGAGTCTGGTTCAAGGGAATAAAATTGATATCCTTGGGTGGTAAAGCCTCATAGGTGAAAGGCCCCTGCAATGTGTCCAGGTCGTGAGTGCCAATAGAGACCAGGGTTCTCTGTCGAGCCAGGTTCTGATGAAGCTTGTCCTGCAGCGCGATAAAGGACTCATAACGAGCCTTATCGAAGTGGATACCCCGTAGAATCGCTCCGGAAACATAAGGTCGTATTTTCTGTGTCTGTATTCATGGATTAGCCAAAGAGTCCCCGCGTCATCCACACTGATGTATGATTGATTCTCACTTCTGGCTTCACCACGAGTGTCTCTAGCTCCCCACTTGGCGGTTTTACGAGTCGATAATTTGGAGCAGGGACGTGGCCGCGAAAAATATTCAACATCAGAGAAATTCCCTCAAAGCACAGTAGGTCATAACTTGAAGCTTATCAGCAACCCCTCATACGTCAAGGACCGCATCGAACGCACCGATTTGCTGGAACTTCGATTTTCAACTGGGGGGGTTCTCGTTCGCCATTGACAATAGGTCTTTCGGAGTTTGTTGTCTAAATAATAAGCAGGGGCTCTCATTAACGAACAAAGGGATGCAATTACATCTTCATCGAGTTCAAGGCCTGGTAATCGGATTCCAACGGTCAGTGGGAGGGGTCAAAAGCGACGGCGTAGAACGCTAACCCACCAAATTCGAAGCACAACTCATCAAACTCCTCAGTAGTGTACCTGCAAAAGGCGACTGTTAGACTGCCTGTATGATGTGCGAAATCTTCAAACTGATTTGCTCACTCCCGGCCAAGCGCTTTGAAAAGCGCGGCTTTGTCCACTGAAATTGTCGGCATGGCTGCGGGGCAATCGACTCGGTGCACGAAGCTGACAGAAACAACACTTTCCCTCCGTTCTGCGCGACGTCAGCGCCGTCCAAAGGAGCTGTTGGCAGCAGATTCGGGGAGTAAAAGTCAGAAAAAAGTCGCGAAGAAGTAGTATGTTTGGTTGTTAAAAGAGTCATAAAGTTCTTTTGGGAGATGGATGGTGAAAGAGCGCACCGCCACGACTGGTACTGTAACAAGGTACGGTAAGAAAACACACTAGCCACATGTCAGGCTCAAATGAGCTTCTCCTTCCAAGTTATTCATGGCTATCAATCTTCAAGCAGTCAACAACACGAAAGGGACAAAGGCCGCTCGTTTCCTCTCTCGCCGGCGCTACTTGCTGCCCACGCGTTCTTGTACTGTCTGCTGCAAGAAAATCGTCCTCGAACTCCCGATAAGCGTGCGTGAGCCAGACGTTCTCCTCGGTCAGTGCTTGGCTTTGCCATTAGTTGTATCTTGACTCTGAAGCCCCACGAGACACTTCCACCCTGGTCTCGCCAGCCCTCGTCCCTCTGTTGTGAGAGAAAAAGCTTCGCCAACTGACCTTTTTAGCGTCCGGAGATTCAATTTACTCTCGCGGGAGTTCCTGCTTCATGACTACACGCCTGATCTGCTACGCCTAGTCCCGCAATCTACGCCGCAACTGGAGTGAAGAGCCCACCGATCTCTCGTCTCCTTTCGCGCCCGTTACGACATATCCCTCTCTCTCTCCTTATCACCCACCCTATTATCGACGCAACAGCCCATCATGGAGGGGCCGGCTGAAAATGACGAGCTCTACCCCATTGCCGTTCTCATTGACGAGTTGAAGGTACCATCCTAGCGCCACATGGTCAATCGTACGACTGCAGCGCCAAGCTTACACGCAATCCATTTGTTTTGATATAGCACGATGACGTCCTTCTTCGCCTAAACGCGATCCACCGATTGTCCACAATTGCGCTGGCTCTTGGTCCAGAGAGGACGAGAGACGAACTGATCCCGTTTCTAGATGGTTGGTCTCCGTTGTCTAGCCCCTTTGGCGAACTGTAATGTAACTTGTGACTGCTCTAGATTCCGTGGAAGATGAAGACGAAGTTTTGACTGCATTGGGCGAGGAATTGGGTAATTTTGTGGAGTATGTCGGTGGGCCGGAGTACGGACATGTCCTGCTCTCCCCTTTGGAGAATTTGGCAGGCATTGAAGAACCTCTAGTGCGAGAAAAGGCAAGATTATTGTCCAAGTTTGCCGGCCCAGGCTTCGTGGAACTTACCCAGCTAATACGTGACGGTACAACAAACAATAGGCTGTGGAATCTCTTAACAAGATTTGCGAAGAATTATCCCCTCAGCAGATTGAAGAGCACTTCATCCCCTTAACTATTCGTCTCGCAAAAGCAGATTGGTTTACCCCCAAGATATCTGCTACGGGTCTCTTTTGTGCTCCTTACAAAAAGGTGTCGCCCGCTGTCCAACAAGGCCTCAGACAGCAGTTTGCACACCTGGTGCGCGACGAGACCCCGATGGTTCGGCGACAAGCCGCCAACAATCTGGCCAAATTCGTGAAAGAGATGCCAACGTCCATTATTATCGAAGAAATGGTTCCGTTGTTTCAGTATCTGGCAAGTGATGATCAGGATAGCGTTCGACTTCTGACCGTTGACGTTCTCATTTCCATCGCCGAGAACATCCCAAAGGAGCAACAGCTGAGTCATGGTGTCCTTCTGACGGCATTGCGAAGTTTGTTTGAGGATAAGAGCTGGAGAGTCAGATATATGGTGGCCGACAGGTTCGAGAAGGTATCGACTATCCTTCGACACCTATGTCCTTTTTCATATTTGTCCCCGTTGAGGTACTAACGTGTGCTGCAAAAAGATTGCGAAAGCTGTTCATGAGGAGGTGGTGAATCGCGATTTAGTTCCCGCCTTTGTTAAGCTCCTGAAAGACACAGAAGCCGAAGTTCGCACAGCCATCGCAGGGCAGATACCTGGTAAATCCCCACAGAATTGTGTGAAGGCCCCCTTGCAGACAGCTGACAATCAAAAGGATTCTGCTCTCTCCTCGACCGAGAAACGCTATTGAACGAAGTTATGACCAGCATTGAAGATCTTGTCTCTGACCAATCCCAACACGTACGAGCCGCGTTGGGCACTCAGATCAGCGGTTTAGCTCCAATCCTTGGCAAAGAGAAGTATGTGACATTTGTCCCTTTTTTTTCACGATGTGTCACTGAGTGTCACTGGTCTCTTTAGAACTATCTCCCATCTACTTCCCATGTTCCTTCAGATGTTAAAAGACGAATTTCCCGAAGTACGGCTCCATATCATTTCTAAATTGGAATTAGTAAATAAGGGTACGTTGTCTACTTTCAGCCGTTCCATGGACAATCATTTGACCTATCTTGGGGCTCCAGTCATCGGTATCGAATTGCTCTCTCAGTCACTCCTTCCTGCGATCGTACAGCTGGCCGAAGACAAGCAATGGCGCGTACGTCTGGCGATCATCGAATATATTCCACTCCTTGCGAGTCAACTCGGCGTCAAGTTTTTCGACGAGCAGCTAAACAGCCTATGCCTAGGCTGGCTCGCTGATACAGTGTATTCGATCCGGGAGGCGGCCACAATCAACCTCAAGAAGCTCACAGAAGTCTTCGGTGTGGATTGGGCAGAGCGCTCGATCATTCCAAATGTGACATCAATGGGTCAACATCCCAATTACCTCTACCGAATGACGACTTGTTTCGCCATTTCTGTAAGTCAAATCTTACGATGTCATGTCTAGTTTGACGCTTAAACTCATGTTTCTACCCTAGACACTTGCCCCAGTAATCAATCTAAAAATGATCGAAAACTCCGTTCTTCCTATGCTCGACAGACTTGTGACGGACGATATCCCAAATATCCGCTTCAACGTGGCCAAGTCATACGGAGTGCTCATCGACACACTGCGGCGCTTGCCGGCCGAAGGAACGCTCCATGAACTCGAGAAGTCTGGGAAGCCTAGAACCCCAGGTCCCCGAAACCATGCCATTATTCAAGAGAAGATCCTTCCCAATCTGCAAAAGCTACAGCAGGATGAAGATGTGGATGTGCGATATTTTGCAACTACGGCGGCTGCAAAGTACACAGAGGCCATGCAGACGTCACCATAATTTCCCTTTAAATAGAGTTTACGGAGTTGTTCTTTTCTTTTCGCTGTTCTCTTCTCCCGATCTGCGCTGGTCTATGAGCCTTGTCGTGAGGAAGCAGGATGTCTGTTACCTGGATCTTCAAAGGAGGACATGACGCTCTCGATAGGTTAGAGACTAAACAGTGGCATCTATTAGCAGCATTGGAGGATTCGTTTTATTCGCCTTGCGTTTTCTTGTAAGCTGTTGCATTGAGAACCTCAATAATTCGTGAGGCCAAGGACTGTGTGAGTCTGAACAGAAGATGAAGAGAAACCTCGTGTCACGTGAGCTTCTCCACTCACAGTCACCTATTACTGTATTGGATGGCAGCGGAGCAGTGCCAAGCGCGTAGGATCGGCATCCCTGTCGCTATGGTGTCGGTGCAGTCAAATGATAAGGGAAATCTGATTTGTGCCCTACCCAAGCCTCCTGGGGGCCCCCCAGAGTCGATTTCTTCGTTCTATGGGTGTGAAATATCGGTGAGAGTGCCCATGCCGACCAAGGGTGGTTGGTTTGTCAAGCGAGGATGAGATTGGCGCCGACCCTTTCCACACGGCCCGTGCGATGTGGTTCGTTTGGCCCGACAGGGCTGAGACTCATCTGCACGCACGATGTCTCGTTCACTGTGCTGGCGAAGAAAATACAGTCACTCCCGAGTATAAAGAGAGCGCCACACGCCCCTCCCCCCAGCGTTTGTCGGATTTTTGTGTGACTCGGAGCGCTGGGGTAAGTATTTGCACCGTTTCCTTTGCAGGGTCACCGTGTTTTTTCCTCTTTTCTTGCCAGTGCTCTCGTCCAAGTGTCTTGCCTGGGTGTCGAGTCATAAATGGTTGGATCCGTCCAGAGTACATACCAGGACTGAACGATGGCCCATTCGAATCGCGCACTGGAGGGCCAGACTCTTCTCAGCCCCGTAGAGCCCCCTATGCCCATATCAAATCCGGACCAGGACTGTGAAAGCAGCAACGGTGCTGCTGAGCGAGACAGCACCGAGCCAAAGTCCGGACTAATGGAAGCTCACGACCAGCAGCATCAGGGAGAGCACGGGAATGAGCATGCCTTCAGACTCCGCCACTTCATGCTGCGTTCCTTGTTCCTCGTCACGGGGCCGCCCCTCGTCGCCGCTTACTTTGTCGTCACGCAGACCGTCTTGTTTAGCCCAGATCCCGACATCATGCCTTTTGGGCATCGAAACGCCACCTGGGTGTTCTACTCGTGGTTCCTCATCGGTGTCTTTGGCATTGGAGCCGCGAAGTACGGCCTGGAAGGTGTCGAAGCAGCAATGCTACAGGAACCGTTTTGGGCGCCCAGGAACGCAAAGGTGCTGTTTATGCACAGCGAAAAGTCATGGAGTGGCATGAGCGGTTGGTTGACGGTGGTCGGAGCGCTGCTGAAGCCAAAGACGCAGCAGAGGAAGGTTGTCGGCAGGCTGTGGTTGCTGCTGGCAACGTTAAGCTTGATCGTGACTGTCGGGCTGGCGCTGTCGGGTCTGGCGATGGAACTGTTTGATGGCTATGTGAAAGCATCCGGGCATCCCAAGGTGATAGGCCGGACATTCACGAACTTTCGGGTGAGAAAGTTGGACTCGGAGTTCCCGCGGGCAAGGTCGTCATGGCTGACCGGAGTTCCAACGACACTCCCTGGTGCAGGAATCCTTTACACTTCCCCAGGGACTGATCGAAGCGTCAACCAGTCGCTGGCATCGTTGCCCAATTCGCTGCCCGAAGAAGGCGGTCACCTTGACATTTTCGTGGCTCCGCAGGGGGCAAACCCCGTGCAGGGAAATGCCTGGGGCTTGCGTCTGGGATACCGATGCGATCTGGTCGAGTCCATATCTGATTTCACTGTCCTCAGTCAGAGGTTTTCGGACCTCTACTCCTTTGACGAATTTAAAGACGACTTCCTCGGGAACCCCGCAAAGCCTTCCCTGGATGGCGACTTCGACGAAAGCACCTTCCTCACCCCAGATAACGAGACCATAATCACCTTCTGGAACGGCGGAAACCCACCCTATGCTGGGAACATCTGGGCATATGGTGAAACTGGACACACTCCTCATACAATGATGAGCAGCACCTATTTCTGGCGCAACGCCTCGACATTTGATGAGGAGGGCCTGCGCACTCACGGTGCCGTCTATGAAGTCGCTCTGTGGCAGGTCCGCAGAACTATTGCGTATGAAGGCCTCGCTTACGAGTTCAACGAGACGGTCAGCCCGTCAATCGCTGATTTTGGGAGTCCCTTTTTGCTCGACCAAAACAACAGGCTCGCCTTCAACGACAGTTTCTTCCCAAGCCGCTTGGTCAGTGACGCGTTCAACCTGACTGCCGTCGCGAACCCAACAATCAACACCTCTCTGACGGTGGAAAATATTCTGTCCATCGCCCAACCCATCGGTGTAAGGTGTCTTTACCAGTATGCACCTGGGTACGCAGACCTCAACCCAAACTCAGCGACGTTTACGAATTTCCAGCAGACCCCACCGCCTCCCCCTTCTTCCACCTCCATGACGCCTCCATTTGGCGTCATGGCGCTGCGAATGTTGGATCGAACATTCTATGACTTGTTTGTCGGAGCCAACGCGCCTCCGCCCGTGGCATATTCCAACTCGGAATACTATACGTATTTTCTCCAACCTCAATTATTGCTCAGAGGAGTCATGCGTGCCTTCGCCATGGACTTGCTGCAGCTCATGTACGATGGTGTGGGCGACATCGAAAGCGGGTACGAACATGAGAACCTCACGACCACGAAACCAGGCAAGATAATCGGGCCAGGTGCCGTCCCGCCCCTCGTGCCCGCGATACTCTTGTGCATCTGGGCCGCGGGATGCGTCGTCCTTGGCGCGATGTACGGATTCAAGCGTCGTTGGGCGGATACGCTGAACGGCTTCAGCATGTTCTGCGCTGGCGCGGATTATTCAGACCAAGTTCGCGACCGTGCTGCTGCCGGGTTTGGAATCCATAGAGACTTCCTCAAGTCTGAAGGATTGAACCGGATTCCTGGAATGATAGGTGATGCCTGTGGGAATGAGAAAATCGGGCATGTCACTCTGGTGGAACGAAAGAAGAGTTACGCCGTTCGAAGAGACAAGTTTTATCACTAGTGAGGAGTGAGTGGTCAGAGCAAAGATGCAGCTGAGAACATTGGTAATGTCTACTGCCAGAAGGAATAACCACCTCTTGCATTCGTTCTTTATGGCCTTCAATGCAATCCTTCTGCCGTTGTTTGTTTCACTTTTAACTGTTGGACGATTTTATGTGATAATAGCATTGAAGATTCCTTGGAACTGGTATGCTCAGGAGCCCATGTTTTCGGAATCAGGTGGCATCTTTTGCAATTCTTCATTGGGTATCTCTGGGCACGCGTGTGGGCAAAACCAGTTTCCCTGTATATGCAGCTGTGCTTGTGTATCATTTCACCACATCTGTCTCGCAACGGCGAAGCATCACAGCGTTCAGCTTCCTGTACCGTCACTTCCTCTCCTCGGAACCGTCTCCGGGATGATAACGTCATGAGTCTCCTCCCAACGAATGGGCCTCCCACATCCAAAACCGATGACATGGATATCGGGTTCTGACACGGACCGTGTTATTCCATTTTGTGCTTCATTCTTCCCTAGTAGTTTCTAATGTGCTCTTGTAATGTGAAGTAAAAGGGGTGTCTTATATCTGCAGCAGGCTCAAGAAGGGCTGATGCCTCAACGTGTTTGGACTCAGCAGGAGATTTTCATCAAAGGTCCAGGACAATAATCTTCGCACGTGCAAAATCAACCTCATTTGTTCAAATTCCACTAATCTTGAGGCCTGCCGCCCAGCTTCATGCATCATCCCTTGGCCGTGTGATTTTGTGATGAGGGAGTAGTTATGTAGTTGGTTGATCTCCAGGTCTAAATAGCTAAAATACAAAACAGGCCATCACGTGCGATAGGGTCGGGAGTGAAGCTGGATGATGCTAGACCCAGATTGGAATGCACTAAGCCAAATTAGCGCAAGCAACTTGCCAGATGATTGTTTACTTTACGTTAACTCCTGCGCGTTGGACATACCTTAGTTAAGTGTCAATTCACTATTTCATGCCTGTGCTGCCTCCGTTCACCCCTCTCTAAAACTAGAAAACTATTTTCCCACGAAGCAAGACATCTGGCCTTACTTTTACTGGCTTTAGATTGCTGGTGTAATTCCATGTGCAATCCGTACTACTACTAGTGTGGTATGCACTGCTAGTACTCCCTCCATACTTGCCACGACAGTGTTACATACATACATACATACATACTACTACACGTAGTACCAATGGTCTTTGGCGAGATCGAAGGCAAGAAATTTACTTAAAAGTTGCTTACGACCACTAGTGCCTCCTCCAGCTATCTCAAAATGGATGCACTGGACTCACTCTGGCCTTACCGCTTTGTCACTTTGACGCCCGAACAAACCCAAGAGCGTCGAAACGTGCTCACTCTGCGCGCTCAATACGCTCAGCTCTCGACCTTGTTGGTCCTTATCCTTGTCAGTGTCCACGCAAGGTTGTCGAAAACAAAGAGGAATGTGAGCAAGGAGCAGAAGAAAAACCAGCCGAAGCCGTGGCTTGACCATCCACCCGTTGCGGGCTGGGGAGAAACACGAAGGCAGTATCTGGTCATGTCGATATGGTTGGTATGGATGGTTGCATTGTCTGTGTGGAGGACTGGTGACGGTAAGCGAAATTGCTTCATCCTAATCTTGTCTGTCTACTGTCCTCTGATCTTTCTTTTTTTTATTTTTTTTTCTCTTTTTCCATATCGAATTGTTTTCTCGCATAACAAATTCAGTGATGCCCCATATTTGGACTTGTCAAAGAAATGCACATTTCCCAAATTACATGATGATATTACCACCGCCAATGACCTCCCCTTTCTCACATCCGCCGTCTCCTCACGAAACAGACTATCTTCACCTCGCTAGGTCCATTGGACATACCATCTTCGCCCTCATGCCTTTCGAAATTTTCCTCTCCCCGAAACTCTCGTCCCAACACCCCCTCTTGCGGCTCTCAGGCCTCTCCCAGGCCGCCCTGACGCCATACCACCGTCTCTTCGGCCGCCTCGTTATCTTCCCGCTGCTGACGCTGCACGCGATGCTGTATATGATGTTCTTCGCCCTGACGACGGAACCCGTCCCGCTCCTCCCCAAGCGCCTGAACGACCTGGACGTCCAGCTGGGCATTACGGGGATCTCTCTCGCGTTCGTACTGTGGATTACGTCGTCTTCGTGGAGGGCGTGGGGGGGTTTGAGGAAGAAAGTGTCTCGTGAGACGTTCTACGCCGTGCATGTGTCGCTCGTCCTTGGATTTTTCGTTGTGGCATATTTCCACGTCGAATATGCGAGGAAGTATGTGCTTCAGGCTCTTGCTGTGTACGCAATCGATATCGTGGCTGCCGAAGTTGAGAAGGCGCGCTTGTAGTTTGTGAAAGATTTGTTTACGACTGGCATAGGCAGAGTAGTTCTTCTGAATCTTGCTTTTATAACTTCAGGATATCATTGATCCAACGTTATCGCGAAATCACACCCTGTGGGCATTAGGAAATGTAAGCTTGGATTGGGATCAATTGACTAGACGTATGTAATCTCCACAATCCAACGGACAACAACATTCAGACTCATCTGAAAAGATTCAACCATCGATCTCCCTTCTAACGCAACCTTGAAGCGATCAATCGATATCAACTAACTGCTCCTGCAGTCACAGCAAATTATTGACGCTTTAATTCAAGGTCAGGTCCCTATCGAATGGATGTTCAGCTCAGAGTGCTGTGACATATATGAAACAAAGACCATCTTGTCAAATGAAGAAGGTAGTCCCAGTTGTTGACCCTAGATCCTTTATGAAGGGTTGCTTGCTGACCCAGAGCCAGGCATCCTCCCCTTGGGTACCTCCCTTTGGGGCGATGAAACAGGTTGCTTAAGAAACATCAATTGACGCTGTCGCCGCTCCTCGAGACGTTCCACGGGGTTTCTGTCAGTTTACAGTATAAGTACGATATCCGAAGGAGAGTAAGGAACCCATCGACCGTGAGACGCACCCAATCCGCTTGGTTTGGAGCACCCTCATCAGCAGGAAGCTCTCCAGCCCAGCCCCCTTGTGCATCTTCCCAGTCGAACCTTCTCGTGACTGGCGCAGGAGTCACTGGTAAGCTCGGTCGTTCTTCTGATGAAGGAAAATCTGTGACTCTCGTGCTTTGCCTTCTTTCATTGGAAATTTGAGTTAGAGGGCCTGCAATGACTTCAACGCTTTCTTTTCGTGCTTTTTGAAGAGCTCGCATATATCGTTGGATTTCCGGATCCTCGTCCCAGGCATTGGAACGGACATACGATTCCCGCAGTCGTTTGGATGAACCGGTGGCGATGGAGCTTCTATTACCAGTCGCTGATGTCGACTCAGGAATGTTTGATTTATCGAGGAAATCCTCTGTGAAAACGCGAGAAGGTCGAGGAGCATGCGCTTCCCACGGGAATAAGCGAGGAGGCTTCGCTGGTGGTGCTTTGTGTGGCACCTCGTAGTACATGTTCTTGGGTGCCTCAGGGTATGACTTTGGTGGTTGGAAGAGCTGAGTATCTTTTGACATTGTTGACATGTGCGATGGTAAACAAAGTCCCTCCGGTTTTGAGTCCACTGGAGGAGGTTCACTAAAGCAGTACGTATCGTTAGCACCGCCTATGCTGGAGATACTAGTCAAACATACCGGGACGCATCCCATCGAGATCTTGGAGGAGAAAAGGGTCGTTCTACTGTTGAACCCAGAGCTGACTTTTGTTGTTCAATAATGGGAGGCTTTTTTGTTGACGCCGATTTTTGGGAATCGATCAAGTGGGGTTTCAGAATAGGGGATGAAGAGATACTACTAGAGGTTTGGGATCCGGCTTCAGCGACTGCAACTGGTGAATCAACCTCATGATAAGAGCGACGATACACGGAAACGTGCTCCTCCCCATGAACATATTGGGGGACGGCACTGATGATAGGCACAAGTGGTTTGAGTGGTGTATGATCCTGTGCCAGAGATTCTGATTTCGGTGGAAGAGGAACGTGCAAGGATTGAGTCTGAATCAGTTTTGAGACGGCAATTCCGTCCAACCCTTGTGCAGCTTCTGGAATTTCAGACGGTCCATTCGATCGCTCGAGGGTTCGCATGAGCGGGGTCTGTTTTATCTGGGTTGGCTGCATTTCCGATATAGTGATGGGCTCACTTGTTGCGGTAGAGTTTCTAGTAGTAGAGGAATAAAATCCCTTTTCTTCTGCTACTGAAACCGGCGACGTCGATGTAGGCAAATTACTGGCATGGCCATCATCAGGAGGTTCATAAAAGCGACTAGCACTCCGTACAGGTGCATCCGGTTTGTTCGATACATCAGCTTGTTGCTTCGATTGAGAGAAGGGAGTTTTTTTTGTAAGAGGATATGGCTGTCCGGCTTGACTTTTGCCAGATGTTTGCTGGGAATTTGCTGTCACAACCTAGCAACGGGTTCAAAGTCAGCACCGAAGACCAAACGCTTTCAGTGGGATCAGGATCGTACCTCCGGTCGAAAATGCCTGTCGTAAGTCGCCCACCAGTGCCCAAGTAATTGGTTATATGGGGTTCCCACTTGTTCTACCTTCCTTGGAAGTTGCCACGGCTTCTGCTGACCAATGTAATGCACGAGACTGATTGTGTTCTGAAAATGGCGGAAAGCAGGCACGTATTGATAGTGCCCACTTGGAGTACAATTGTACGTGAAACTCAACCGCTGCCAGTCTCTAAAGTGCATATTCAACAAACCCTGGTCTGCGCCGTCAAAGCTAATGCCTCTCTGCGCTAGAGCCAGAAGAGAATAATAGTCCTGCAAGTTTGGGCGAATAACCATTAGCCCTGTATTGAAGCAATCTGGCCACCCAATATCTGGAGCTGCGGCAAAGTGGGTATCAAGCGAAAGGAGTTCGTCGGGTGCTCGAAGCGCAACGATATCGGCATCAATGTACACAATCTGTTTGAACTGGGTCTGTCTCCAGAGCTCAATTTTTGAAAATGTCGCAATCAAATCAGGCCTGTTCATCAAATATAGGTTGGTAGGGTTGATATTTGTGATCCGATTGATGGGGATAACCTCGTCATATATTGTCTAAAGGGGTACACAGTATCAGGTCAACAACGTCCATCTGCAGGACTCGAGCGAGCTTTGCTTTCAACGAATATGGTAATAATACCTTGAGCTCGTCCACAGTAGAGGGTTCTAAGGAATCCAGGGTCACTAAAGCCACGAGTTTTGCCTTGGTGCCATGGTCTCGTAAGGAGTGCGCCAGGACCATGGCCCCTCCACGCGTTATGTAAGGTCAGATTACAAGAGCGACAGCTGGGTAATGGGAGAGTTCTGCAGCTGTTTCACGAACCTGGAAGATAGCTGTCACTCATAAGAAGCTGCTCCGGCTGTTAGAATACTAGTACTCATGTTCGACTGTTGAAGGGCTTCATGTTGATTGACCCTACCGTGCAATACACCGCTTTCTGTGCGCTTGTCATGATGGCGATGGAGACGATTCTGCACCACCCAGTTTAAAAGTCAGTGCACAACGGAGAACAAGGAATCGTAGAGAAGGTATGTCAGAGAGTAATACTTTTAAGTGAACTGAGGAAGAAGCTGGCGTAGACCATTGAACTCAAAGCAGTAAAACGTACAGAGAGTTGTCGCCCCACGCTGGCAGGTGCTGTTCAGAGTGAGGCCTTCCACATCAATCCCGACCGAGTCGTCGAAGTAAAGGACGAGGAGATCCAGAGTCGGGCCAGTGAATCAACGGCCAATACATCGTGGGGTCCAAAAGGCACGCGTGTCATGGGTTTGAGCGAGCTGGTACCAAGGTGTGGCGGCTTTGGTTGCTGAAGCTTTCTCTCCTGGCGTCATGATTCTAGAATCCCTGCAGTGTCACCCTCAATGAAAGCTACAGGTGAGGGGGAAACCAATTGATTTGAACTTTGCATTGCAGCCTTGGACGCCTTTGTAATGGCTGATACATGCATAGTATCTTTCTCAAATCCTAGTGCTTTCGACCGTCTTGGAATGCACTTCAGAGGAACTTGAGTCCAGGCTGCGGACCTGAAACCTCGGAAATCTTCAGAAGGTCCAGAGAGATAGCAATGATCATCTTATGAGCAATAGAGAGTACAGTCCAGCATGAGGAGACGCCCTATCTATAACTTCCATCCGATTCCCAAGCCTAACTTTCACTAAATTGTAGTTCAGATACATCCATCACATGAAGTCAGCAGCCGTTGAAGCACTGAAGCCCTTCTCTGAGTTCGTCAGCAAAAAGCACGACACAAAGCCAGAGACGCCAAGCGCTTATACCAGACAGTCTGAAGAAAACACTAAACACTCGCGGAAGCATTTGCGAGAACTGTGACCTTGAAAGGCGAGAATAGGGTCGTTCATTTTCTGGCCGCAACAGTTGCTCTAGGATACACAGCTGCAACAACAGCTTCAAGACTCGTCTTCTCTCCTCCAATAGCCCACTTCAGAGTTTCTTCGAGGGCTATTCGTGATTCAACTTCCATAGGCGTGAAGTGACCCGTCTTCGGAAGGCTAATGACCTGACTTCCATAAACAAGATAATCAACAATGCCTTCAAGCATCAGATACGAGTCCAACGCACAATCTTTCAAACCCCATACGACAGTCGTATTGGCTTTGAGCGTGCCAGGGAAATGATCAAAAATGCCTGTTCCACTGCTAGTGCGGCGTGGCTCGTTGGGGTGAATGGCATGCAGCGCCGATATTGTTTCAAGTGACTTATGCCAGGACCCTAACGCAGCATTATGACGGTAGTAGGAGGTCAAATCCCCAAAATTCCCCTTTTTCTGGCGACTGCAAACGCGAGACGAATATCGTTCCCCATTCTCAGTCTCGGTACGACACTCAGATTCTCCAGGGCCAAGAGTGCTTGCCATTGACTCTTGCGCGTCTCTGAGGGTGTATTCGCCAGTCTCTCCAGCTGCAAGACGATGAATTGTTTTCAAGAAGAAAAAGTCGGCTCCAGTGCCGAGATATCGAACTAAGGGGATGGGCAGTTGGAAGACAAATATGTAACCAGAGAGTCGTAACTGCCGGAGTACAGGTTTCAGCGTACAAGCTGACTTGAGTAAAATCGACCAAGACCTCAACGGGTCCCTCATAAATGTTCTGATCATCTTCGTTGCGGAATCTATTGTGAGTTTGATATTGGATCTCACCAACCAGGGCTATCAATCTCGAATCATCCGAAAATTAGTCAACGAACTCATGTGCATGCAGTATCATTAAGAGTCTCACCAAAGGGCCATTCGTGATTATAAACCTGTCTGCCAATTGAGGAGCTTCAGCAGCTAAGCGGAAACTTAGGAGCCCACCCCAGTCGTGTCCGACAATGATTACCCTCCTAGCTGGCTCCTGAAACCCGTCTTTATCAACTCCGTACCGTTCCCTGATGGTGGCGATGAACTCAGTCAAAGCCTCTAGAACCTCTGTTGCTCCATGTTGATCCAGTGAATCACTACCGCCGTAGCCCGGAAGGTCCAACGCAATCATAGTACTGCATTGTTGGAGGTTAGAAGAGGCAAGGAGGTGGCGCCAAATCGCCCAGCTATCGGGAAAACCGTGTACAAATATAACGAGTGGGTTGTTCGCTGGTGTCGACGCATATTGTTCAGGAGAGCGGTTGGCGACATAATGGACGCTGTAACCGGTCCTCAGAGTCAGGAAATAGTGAGTGAAGCCCGCCCACTTCCTCGAGAGGTTCCAGAATCGGTCCTTAGCTAAGAAAAAGATCAATGCTCGTCAGTGTCATGCACATCGCCGGCGAATTGTTAGAAACTGCACTCACCCAAAAGGAGCTCCAGGTTTGCCTTTTCGGTTGGTCTATGAAACCACGCTCCATTGCACACTGCGAATAAGCCGTATAACAGGAAAACACAAAGGCCATAAATAAATGACAGCCATAGCACGAGATATTTCAGCCTGGGAAGCCACTCCATAGTGGCAAGTGCCCCTTGTTCCAGAAAATCTCGGGAACCTCTCTGAATTGGAAGCAGGAAGCGCCAGTTGGCGATCAATTGCGACTTGTTTTCATGGGAGATCATCTACCATCAAGCCACAAAAAATCCCATAGCAAAACATTACTTTAAACTATAAAGCTGTAGGAAGTTGCTCACGTTGTCATTTTTATCGCGAGGCTCTGGCTGTTGACATTTCGTCGGCTGAGCCCGAAATTTGGTTCAAGTCGGAGCTTCCAAAATTTCTTTAACTAGCGCTGCCCCCCGTTTATCACATACTATTTGACTATGATGTCACTACATGATCATCCTGCCACAGTCCTGAGATCGACGAGAATGGACACATTTTCTTTGCCACGGAAGGTTTGATTGGTGAGAGAGATTCGCCTCCGGTTATGAAAGGGAGCCGCATGGATGGTGGAGACAGTATCCTAACGCGTCAATAGATTGACCAGTTGTAGACCATGTAGGATTACCGCCATGTCGAACCAGATTTCAGCAGCACTGCTTGCATTTCAATAACAGTATATATGTACACATGACGGTACAAGGTACATATGTGTTCATACTTATGTGTTCCGGAGAATGAACCCAGTACGCCATCCTCGATATGCACCAAGAGGGTATTATAGAAAATCCACCACCCAGAGAAAAAAGGAGAAACAGTATAAATACAAACCCCGGAAAACCCGGTTTTAGCCAACAAAGAAGTATTCACGGAAAGTGGGACAGAAGATTGAACAGAAGAAGACCCATATAGGTGGCTTCCCATGACCAGAGTTTTATTTATACACAAGATGAAGGACGAAAGGAACACGAGTAAAAGTTATCTGTCATTGCCGT
Source organism: Malbranchea cinnamomea (assembly GCA_900128795.2). Lineage (NCBI taxonomy): Eukaryota > Fungi > Ascomycota > Eurotiomycetes > Onygenales > Malbrancheaceae > Malbranchea > Malbranchea cinnamomea. The sequence goes on from FQSS02000413.1 coordinate 42,383, forward strand.
CAAGAATAGCCAATGCGATGTCGGTTGTCATCGATGACCCTCCCATATCTAGATATGCAGTTAGGCGCCAGGCTCATAGGCAACTTGAGACACGACACACTTACTCTAACAACAAGCGGAAAAACCACACCTCGAGATCTTCGTTGCGTAATGCTTTTCTCGCCCACTGCTGGCTCAGTTCCGCCAAATGCATTGCTCTAATTTGACCCTCTTCCTCCTGAGCAAAGTACCGTACGCTCTCAAAGTGGTCATCGCCGTTGATGCTGAGAGGAACAAAGTGAACCCATGGTTGAAGCCACTCGTTATGCCATTCTCGAAAGATCGCGCATTTGTAAACCAAGCTGTTGCTCAGCAGAAAGGCATAAAAGCGACCGCTGAACGCATTCCCGTCGATATCAAGTACGTACTTGTATTTCCAAGCCTCTTCACGAGGTTCTGGATCGACAATGTTGAAAAAATTGGATTGTGCATTGCAGTCGTCCGGGTCGCATTGCCCGACGTGCGAAAACGACACGTTAAACAGATCCTTGTATCGCGGGCGGGGAACCTCTTTGACATTCCACGAGCCCCAATAATCCTTCTCCAGGATTTTGGTGTCACTTAAGCCATTGATGTTCTTAACAAAGACCTGGCGATGGTGCCTTCGCCACCCGCCAGCTCTTGAATAACCCCCTGTTGTGGAGCCGCGCCAGTATAGTTGATCTTTTTTAGAGTCCCAATCCAAATCCCGCTCTGGTTCGTAGGAAACTTTGCCAGCCCAATACCAAGGGCTGGGATACAGGATATCTTGGTAGCTGGACACCTTACTCTCGGAAAAGATGGGGAAAAGGTCTTGGACGAGGTCCACGGCATTAGGACGATCAAACAGCCCAAAGTGGTTTCTGAGTGAAGGTGACAGGCAAATATCTGAGTACGCGCTGATGTTGTAGATGAAACCAAGCTCACCCACAGCGTACTTTTCAACGTCGTCGGGACTGGAATCGTCCAAGTCTCGTGCAGGAGTGTCGACGGGACAAGATGCGCGTGAATGCGTCCAGGCAGCCTGGTGTGCAAATCGGTTAAACCTGGTAGTTCTGACCTCCGCGACCCGGTCCCCCTTGTTCAAGTCGTCCGGACGACGTGACCACGAGTTACGTGGCCATCGAGTAGAAAAAGCCTCCGGAATCGCAACATCCTTCGCACGGGATACCAGTCGCTGCAAGTCTTCGCTTGGCACGACAACCCTAGGCTCGTCGTGTACATTGAAAGCCAGGTCCATATCAGGCAAATACCGTACAAACGATTGCATCATACCAGTTATAGCACCACGCTTCCACGCGTGTGCTTCACCTCCACCATCAGCTCTTGTTACAATACCATCTCTAATCAACACGCTGATCAAGGCGTTATCAAAGCCAATGGCCTCCCTTGCCCGTTCCCGAATGGTTTTCGGCGCCAGGCCCCAGAACGGAAGTATCAAGTGGTATATGATGTCGAACTCGTCAATCAGCTGGACTCCTCTCTCTTGTGCAAATTTGAACCAGATATCAAAGTGTGGAGGCGGTCTCATCCCGTATCGGCGTTGGTATTCCTTCACTGCAGCTTTCAGGGTCTTGGACTGTCGCGACAGTAGGGCTTCAAAAGCAGCTTCCGAATCGGTCATTAACTGGGCGATCGGATGGGAGCCCCTAGGAAGGGGCGTGTAATGGCTCGTGTGGACATCGTGGACGGCAGCGTTGGGGTTTTGGATCACTTGGTGGGTTGCGAAGTGCGTCCTGCCCAGCAGGAACGTCGAGAATCCAAACAGGGCGATGATCCCGAGCAGAGTGACGATGCGTCGCATCCTCATGGTAGGACAGATGTGTCAGAATGAGCGACGAGCAGCGATGGGACGGACGAAATGTTTGACATTTGTGCCAGTCTTTCTGGCAAGTTGCTTTGGAAGGATTCCCAGGGTTCAAGTCAGCTGCTGCTGCTGGTACCTAACCAGACCCTGCTGAGTCTGGAACTTGGGCACGAGATAACAAGATACTGGCTGTTGCCATCTAATCTTTGATATCTAATCCCAACTGTCGAGACAGTTGACGAGGGACATTGCAAGCAAGAGTTGGAAAACAACACGTTGTTTGAATCGATGATGATATGGAGTCTTCTGGATTCCCTGTAGTCGTCACCTCAAAACCTTAGCCCGTCTCTTGGCGACAGATCGCCGGCCAGGGTCTTGCCGTTCAATAAGGGCTCAAACATCGTACCAACAGTTAGTATTACCTAGGAAGCAACTCTGCTAACCTCGGAGATGCTGAGGATCCTTTTCCACTGAAAATTCCCAGTAGTAATTGTGTACCGTACTACAGATTGGCAGAGTTCTCGCAAGCAACTGTGGCTTCAGGGACTTTGCAGCTCTTTACCTACCGAGATGAAATGTGCCGGTCACGTGTCTCCGTACGACGACTCGTGGACCTCAGTCAGACGGCAACTTAGTCAGAAATCTGGAGAGAGAAAACTCTCTGATGTTTGACAGGTCTACTGTGTACAGATAGTAACTGAAAAAGTAGCAGATGTATCAGCCGAGTAAGATACAGCCTGGTTAAACGTAAATTTGCAGGACTCATAGAGGTAGAGGATGTAATTTGTGTGAAAATATGTGTCATGACAGTTAGGCGCTGTTTAGGGTTCCTAAATCGGGCAAGCTTGCCTGGGCTTTGCGATTGCGTGATCAAGCTGCTCGCTGAGTGGTCAGTTCATTACGGGGTATATATATGAGGAGGAGCACCCAACGTCAATGGTTTCCACATTGCAAGTTTCTCGGTGAATAAACTGGAGATTTATTCATCATCATCATTATGTTGAGTATGGAGTATCACCCAAAAAAAAAAAAAGAACCATGCCATCATTAAATGAGCGACCCAATAGAGGCCATGCCGGACTATAATAACGAACCGATGCGTTTTGTTTTCCAGCGTTATTGGTGTTGAAGCAAAACGTGCCTTCGTCAATCTCTTCCGATTCTCAGAGCTTCTGGCCTCTGCGAGAGTAAAAGGTGCACTGCTTGATATGAAGCGACTTGCCCGTCCGCTCATCGAAGAGAGAGCACCCATAATGCGCAGCGTTGGGAGGGGTATAAACTAGTCATGGCTTCAGCAACCACCTCGTCCAGTCGCCGCGAGGGGATGGCAGACTTACGATGAAGTGAAACAGCAAAGTTCTCCGGGTCTGGGTTTGTTATCTTGTGGAGGCCTAACTGTGCTGTACATCAGCCGGCTGCCTTGAATTCATACAAGGGACTTTTCTGACTTTTCTGTGCTGCTTACCTTGTCTGACATATAGTTCACTTGGTTTTCGTCATACACTGTCTCTCTCGTTATCTTCAAGGGCGAATCTTCCCCTTTCTCGACCTTATCCTTATCTGGCCAGTCATACAGCGTTTCTTTTAACGACCCCTTGAGGATCTACCGTTCGGTTGTGTATTGGTCAATGCGAGCCCAAGAGCTTTGGCGGATGGACTTCTACAGGTCTTACCTTCATTACGCAGTGTGCGTTGGCATGGTCGTGGATGGGGCTGCTTTTCCCTGGACTCCACACGAGGACGAGCTTGTCGCGAATGTTAGCTATGGGAACTTGACCGATTCACGTGTGAATGGCGACACCTACCAAGTTGCTCTTACCATTCCCCTCATCGACAAGGTTACGTGTGTACGCTCTGCTCGGATCGGCCAAGGCATAGGGCGCCCATTCGTCCTGGTTGGAGGTGTAGCCTTCCATTAACCGTTGGATATCCATGGGATCGACGTCCTCGGAATCCAGTCCCGAGCTGGGCCCGAGTGCGTCGCTGAGATCCTGAACCAATTGGTGGAACGCATCGAGGGTGCCTTTGTCAGTTGGGACGGACTTTGACTCTGCGACGGTGTTCTGGAGATATGGCATCTTGGCAACTTGGCGGATGAGAAAGCAGCACTATTTATAACGGACGACGATCGTCACGGCGTATATATATGGATCTTGAAAAATAGGATGAGTTACTGGAGGTAATGCGAGTGGGATTGTGATCTTGAAGAGAGCAGCTCGTGCTCCATTCGCGAGTAGTCATGTCAGCCCCGTAGTGTCTTGCCAAGGTCGGCCCTCACCGCACCTCACGTATCGTCTGATCGTGACTTAGCCTGCTATGGGCAGTCAATAGTAGCGGCACGGAACCATATCGAAGCCCTCTTTTGATTGGCATTCTTTCCGATTTCCGTCCGCTCGTAAGCGAATTCGGAAAATCTTTCCGCCGTTTTCACTGAAGTCGTAGTTAACTGGTTCACCCCTCGAATGACTAAGCTGAGGGTGAAAGATTTGACCCACACGAACTGGCTTCTGGAGTTTGATATCAGTGGTCTTAGGGTAACAGTTTGGACAGTGAAAGTAGTTTTCTGTTAGGTGCTGTGGTTTCTGTCATCGTGATTAAGTAGACGATAATCTGAAAATTGGAGTGGCCTATTGTCTCGCATAAATCACCACAAAGATGTCCAGCACTGTGGAAAAGGTATGTTCAGTCTTGAAGCCTAGCATGTTCAATGAAAGAATCTCTGCTAACGTGTTGAATCCGCATAGATCAAAGAGATTGAGGCCGAAGTACGTTCCTTTCCGACCACCTATGCTATACATACGGGACTGACGATTTTTCGTAGATGGCCAGAACACAAAAGAACAAGGCAACATCATACCACTTGGGTACGACAAAAGCGGATACCACCATGTCTGGCCACAGACGAATTCTAACTATATGCGATTTCAGGCCAATTAAAGGCGAAACTTGCGAAGTTGAAAAGGGAGCTCCTTACCCCTTCTGGAAGTGGCGGCGGTGGAGGTGGTGGTATGTGGACAAACCCTGACTGTTCGTTGATAGGGCGTGGTGCTAACATTGTGTGGCAGCTGGTTTCGATGTTGCGCGTACTGGTGTTGCGAGCGTGTAAGATGCAACGCCATGGCGAGATGAGGACGTATTTCAGTGCTAACAAGCACAAATCAGTGGTTTTATCGGTTTCCCGTCCGTGGGAAAGAGTACGCTAATGAGCAAACTAACTGGCCAGCACTCTGAAGGTCGGTTACTCCGTGGCTTAGATTACCTTTTTTTGAGCAAAAGCTGACGGGTATCTTGCAGCTGCGGCTTATGAGTTCACCACTTTGACAACAGTGCCTGGCCAGGTCATCTATAATGGTGCCAAGATCCAGATGCTGGACCTCCCCGGTATCATCCAAGGAGCGAAAGACGGCAAAGGTCGAGGACGACAAGTTATCGCAGTCGCAAAGACGTGCAGTCTTATCTTCATAGTTCTCGATGTGAACAAACCGTTGACTGACAAGAAGATTATTGAGAACGAATTGGAGGGCTTTGGAATTCGCATCAACAAGCAGCCTCCCAACATTGTGTTCAAGAAGAAGGACAAGGGTGGTATTAATATTACAAGTACCGTTCCCCTCACGCACATTGACCACGATGTAAGTGGACACCAGAAACTTGGCGGAACTTTGTCGTTGCAACTCTGGAGCAACTGGTTGACGAATAAATCTGTCCCGATAGGAAATCAAAGCTGTCCTCAGCGAATACCGCATCTCATCTGCTGATGTGGCTATTCGCTGCGACGCAACCATCGACGATTTGATTGACGTCCTTGAAGCGAAGAGCCGGAGTTATATTCCTGTTATCTACGCATTGAATAAGATCGACTCGATCTCAATCGAAGAACTTGACCTGCTGTACCGTATCCCCAATGCCTGTCCCATCAGTGCTGAGCACGGATGGAACCTCGATGAACTTCTGGAGCAGATGTGGGAGAAACTCAACCTTATAAGGATCTACACGAAGCCGAAGGGGAAGCAACCCGACTACTCAGCTCCTGTGGTTCTCAGGGCTAACGCTTGCACCGTGGAAGATTTTGTAAGACCATCTGCTCCCCGGCCATCACCAATATATCTGTTCCGACACGCACTAATTATCTTTGTTACAGTGCAATGCCATCCACAAATCCATTGTTAGTCAATTCAAGCATGCGATTGTCTATGGCCGTTCTGTCAAGCATCAGCCACAGCGAGTTGGATTGAGCCACGAACTTGCTGATGAAGATATTGGTAAGTTTACTTCCGTATTGTCGTATCGAGGGATTCCTTTTCCTGACATAGCGTACAGTTACGATCGTGAAACGGTAATTCAATTCTATCAGATCCCAGGCGACTTGGTTTCGCGGCCCAGAGCGCCCAGGATTAGAGGTACGGGTAATGGGATGGGATGACTGGTGTCAGAAACCCCGAAGGGACGGCCCTTCAAGGTGCAAAACGCTCCTGTTTCTAGTGGCTGAATCTCAGCGATGGCGCGACACGATGTCGAGAGGCAAGTTGTGAAGGCTTCACTTTGACCTCTGACGACCATATTTTCACCCACTGACTTCGAGGTCTCGGTCGCCGGAACGAGCAGAGCAGCTATGGGCTGGCCCTGATGTCACCAAGGCGCCTGTCTACATCGGTGTGTCTGGCTGTTTTAATGCGCTTAAATGTCTTGAAGGTCGATCGATGGAGACTATTGGCCGCGAAACATTGTTTTTCCATTAAACAGTGCTGCATCGAATACGGAGTACGAAGAGCGAAGAATGAGCGGTAAAGTGCATCGTTACATAGATACCCGAAATTGGAAAAAAAAATAAGTTTTTTTCAGGTTCCGCAACCAGTTGATCTGCTGTTTTCGATTCTATCCTTGACGCTTCCTCTACTTTTTTGTCGGCTCTGGGACTTTTTCATGCGCCACTTGGACCTGCCGCCATCGTACCAGTCACAATGACAGATTCGAAGCACAAAAGAGGCCAATTGTCAACTGCTGTCCAATCTATGAGTCCAAAAGTGCCACAACAAACCTGACGTAACAAAGGAGAGTGGAGTTACCAGGCAGTTGTACATCCCGACACAGTACCAAACTCAGGAACCGCGGAAATGCACAGCGTCGACTGACATTGCCGCAAATCAAGAATAAGTACATACCAGAAGGTTGAATGAACTTTGCTAGAAAACGTAACAATTAATACGCAAGCAGGACTAGGTCAATGCATTCATGTACGACAATTCATTAAGATGGAGAGGTACGTACCTTGGGTTCTTATATCAGTACCTTTGCACCTATATTCTTACATACAGGTACATGCCTTGTTAGGCACTCAGGCGTCGCAATAGCCGGTGGTCGCTCAGCAGGTCTCGTTAGACAGGCGTATGCTGTAACCCGTCGAGGGCGGACCTCCGTAGATGCTAGAACGCGTCTGCGTGGTCTCTTGTTGCGCGCAATTGTATGTACTAGTTAAGGACGTCATCTCACAAATTCGCAGTCGTAATTATCATGTAGTGAACAAGTGCTTGGAGCTGCGAACTTGTTTATCTGCTTTGACAAGAGAAGAAGTTAGCGATGTAAAGCAGTGGAAGATAACCCTCTGCACATTGGGGCAAACTCTGAGGCGTCAACTTTTTTTTGGCAAGAAGCTTCGAAGACTCCGAATTCTGCAAGTTGACGTCGACGCTGCTCCGTGCTGAGCCGCTTTTTTGACACTTCTTCGGGCCGCGCGGTAACTCGAGAACCTCAGTGGCCGTGTCGAGCTGCGTAGTCTGTAGTCTTTGTGGCACATAGACCTGTAGTAAAGGACAATGGACTGGAGGTGGCAGTGATTGCAACCCAGGCCGCTGAACAGTCATGTTTCCTGTTCCAAGATGCAGTTTATCAGCCAGAGGAGCCTTTGTTTTCAGCCCAGGAACGGCGGGGATCTGAATGCATGCTAGATCTCGGGAAGATTAATGGTCCTTTGCAGGAAGAAAAAGCCTTGGCGATAAAGACGATGAAGATTTCTATTCCTTTTTCCAACGACAATCTGGATCCGGTATCAGATTAACGCAAGCGCAATGGGGTCTTCCCGAAGAACGGCTCGTCGTACCGACTCGTGATTGCTTCTGGCAAAGACATTAGTATCACATACTGGAACGGGGAACATCTGCAACTCCAGACGGTGGCTTTGATTTCCTTTGGCGCAGGGTATCCTAACTCTCTGGATTTTGGGGTTGAGTAAACGTCGAATGCCAATACCCGGTGCAGATATGTCAAAGAAAAGAAAATCCCCCGATGCCCAGTCAGCGGTGTCATACCAGAGCGGTGCATGTCAAGAAGAAAGTCTGCTGTGCAAGGGATTCTCCTGCACAGTATCCCATACTCTTCCCTGTCGGTACTGTAATCACAAAAAAATCCCTTCTTGTTTCAAAAGAAACAGGCAGTGGTAGAACCAAGCAAGAAAGAATTCAGACATGTCTTAATATCAAGTGCTATGGAACAGCACTCCTTAGTATGTACTTATGTACTACATCCTTCACACTGGACTGATTTTCAGCTTTTCATGCTTCTCGCGGCACAGTGGAAGAATCCGCAAATTGCAAGAAGTACATCGTAGTTTGTAGGACATATGTTGATGTAGCCTACCACATTCCACGCTTTGAGAACGCTGGGCACTGTTGAGCTAAATGAGTAGTATCATTGCAATCCAAGCCAGGAAACGTTTTGGCTGTTTTTCGCAGATTATTCTAGCTCGAGGGTACCTTGCAAGCCATGCATGGAGCTAGTAGGAGCCTACGAGGGCAGAGAAAATCCTGCTAGCGTGGGCACTTGAGGCTAATACGATGTTAATAAATACGAGGTTGGCCGGAACGGTCAAAAGTATCCAACTCTTCTAGCCTTGTCTTGAGCCAAGGAGCTTTGCGGATTCGTCGTTCCATTACGGAGTACTAATAGCATAATGTGATCATATGATGACAGTGGATAGTGACAACGGGACCTTGAGTTCCACCAAGCAGAACGCTGAGATCCGGATCATCGGACCTTACTACAATTATGTGCAACTCGCGATGTCCATTCATCTCGATGGTAGCGATCTGGTCGGCCCCTCCTCAATCAACGGCCAGAAGACTCATCTCCTTTGACACAGTTTCGACCTCGGGAGTAATCTATAAGCCATGCCTTGAGAAGATGGTTTCGAGGAAAAAATAAGAAATCCAATCAATCAGTCTCAAAGCATACCAGGAGAAGTAATGCTTGTGCGACGTGATAGGATGAATTTTCAACGGGATTCGCTCACGCAAAAAGAAGCCCCAAAACTGGGGCGCAAAGCTTTCAGGGCTACTTGATCATCTCACAAATATTACGACCTGGCTCCGCCAATCATCAATCTGCAAACTCGTAGATGCCTTACCTGTATAAAGAGCAAGCTCCTGTAGTATTCTGTAGTGGTAGTGGTATTTTATAGCGAGTGTCTTTGCTATAGAGAAAAAAAAGAAGCGAGGGAGAGGGAGGGAATTTTGCAAGAATAATGGCGGGGGTCAAATGCAGTGAGGTGAGGGACCAGAATGAAGATGAGCATTGTTGATTAGTAGGATGCATAGAATCTGATAGATCAAGTACGCATTAAACCTGGACCCATACTACTACTAGCCTAGTCCCCATCAAGCAGGAGGTATGTCTTACCAAAATAGGTACACTAACCTACTACATACGACGACAGAGTGCCCCACAGCTAATCAACGTTGGTGTAAAGTCACGAGAGCAGGCCAATAACTTCCGTCCTAGGGTTTTGAACAGGGGCTTCGAGGACAGTTACTACCATCAGTGCAGCCAGTACTCGTAGTGACAAGAGTACTGCTATCATCTCGTCGCCCCCCTAACTTTTGAAAAGCAAAGGCCGAGGGTGTGCGACGGTCGGTCATCTTGGGGCTTGGCGTGCATGGGAAGTGACAGGAGGGCTTTGGGCGGAACGCGGAAGATCCCATTCCGCCTTAGCGAGAGACGATCTTCGTCTTCCCCTCCCAGGTTAGCCCTCGTCGAAAACAAGGAACTTGCCAATATTATTCGAGCGAAATTGGGACGAAGAGTGTGAAGCAGTCATGACAGCTCCTTTCAGCCTTTTTTTAACACATTCAACTTCGGAGAAAAACAAAAGGATTCGATTGCCCTGTTACACGGTTGTATTAACTGTCGACATACTAGTCCTACCTAAAAAGTATATCGACCGGCCCAATTGGCCAGCTCTTCCCACAGGCCTGGGTGCAGGAGCTCTTTTGCTGCTGTGCAACGCAGTACCTCTTCATGGCCTTAAATGGGCAACTGGGGCAGGACGACGGAGATCGACGACGAGAAGAACCGGCTCGTCTACAACTGAGTCGCCAATTAGTAGTACCTCTCCAATTTCTTGTCAACTTTCAAGCTGAAATTGTCCTCACCTGATGGTAGATCCGACCGTGATTCGATCAATGGCCGACTCCCATCTTATCAACGCCCAAGGTCTTGCAGGAGCCAGTTGCCAGCGCGTTGGAAAAAGCCAGATCAGGAGTTCTCACTCTCGAGGACAACAGGCCAGCCTCCCATGCCGACTCAGTTCTCGCCATCATTACAAGCGAGATTGAAGACGACCAGTGTTCGGCTGATATTTCGGTGTTGGTACCAGGAACTCTCCAACGCATAATTCGAGGGAGATCAAGACTGCTCTTGCACTTGCAGTGGACTTGGATATCCTCCCATACGCCATCACATAGTGTGGGGAGTCATTAATACTCCATACTGCGACAGGTGAAGCCACCAAGTCGTGGTGCTTCTTCAACGAAGCGAGTGCTGCCATCAGTAAGTAGCTTGGGTTGTCGACAAAACTGCAGTCATACATCCGAGACTGAGTATGAAAGGAGTTGATGTCAATCATCTATTTTGGCGTGCTGAACACCGCATGGATATGACGGTCTGTCCTGCCAAATTTGTAACGCTGTGAGCCTTGCCTGAAGCGTACATCAACAGGGATGGGCCAGATCGATGAGGAGGTTTTTCCTCTTTAACTTCGACTAAGTCAGCCGGCCCGGTCCCGCAGACTTTTAGCGCCTTGTGAGTTGAAGCGCCCTCACTGGGTGACTTTTTAGACTGCAGAGAAACCAGTGTAGAAAATTATACATACTGCTGTAAGTAATACGGAAGACATCGCACAACCAGTGTTATTCTCTCACCTACAACCTGCTAGGAGGTTGAACTGATTGAGGGCATAAGCTCAATTGAAGTCTCCTTCCCACCACGCTGGTACACTATTGTGCTATTCGACCTCGATATATTCAGATAGCGAGTTTACCGCGGCCTGACTGGAGAAATTACTTCCACTCAAATTTTCCCCCAACTTTGACCAATCAGTTTTCCAAGACGAAATTCCCCATTATCAGATGCGTCCTGCCAAGCCGGCATTTTATCGTGGCTGACGTCCCAATTTTAAACAGATAATACGAATCCCGCAACAATGCGGGTGTAAGGCTCAATAAGTCGATGAGCAAGGTAAATATGGAAGCAGTCATTCGTATATAGAAACTCTTCTTCAGACAGGAGGACAGTCTTCAGGTCGTGGGTGCACCGGCATTTGCCCTTTTAAAACGCTGACTCGCCCGGAGCGATACTCGCTCGTATCGCACGAGATTGTGCGGTATCTCCTGACCTCGCCTTGACCACCAATTACAACACGCATCGATCACTGCAGAAACAAGCTCTGTCCTGTAAAAACGTGGGGAAAGCGATATTCCATCCTCCTTCCCACAAATTATTTACTCCAACGCTCCTTTTTTTTTCCCTCCCTATACAGACTTCAACATGCGATCTGTGCGATATTCTCTCGCTCTTTGTCAAACTCTCCGCATGGTCTGTGTCGCTCCGAAAAACTTCAAGGTCCACCTCTTGGCTAAAGCACATTTTCTCGCTACCCCGCCTGCAACTCTATCCAGTCGTAACGTCTGCTCTAAAAGTGGGGAAGGTATTGGATAGTAGCACTATTTCCTTCTGATTATATGACTCCAGAGTTACCTGGCATTTTCAGTTGGATCACGGAGTGCCAGTCATACACTCCACCCAGCTTATTCCAAGTGGACGTCGATGTATTTCCACAAACTGTCACAGGAGCAGCTCACCGGTTGGGCAGAAGCGGTCACACAATGGCTTCAAAGACAAGATCACCAGCCTTCGAGCCCCACGTTGTTGTCGTCGTGCCTGACGGGTGAGAGACCAGATCAGGCCAGGCGAAAAATCTCGAATGTTTGTTGACTCTCCGAGATTCCTTTCAAGTTCAGTTTCTTCTTGTCTTGGTTGACTCAGACAGTGAGTGCAGAACAACCATTTTCCTGAGATATTGTTCTTTCACGCTCAAACTCCCGTCTTGACAAGAGATTTGAGCAATAAGAGTTCGTTGCTTTTTGCGCTGACCGTTAGCATGCCGGCCTCCCGCGATGATGGCCAACAGCCTGACAATAATTCAAATTTATAATGATGCATAACGACTCGGAACTAAGATCCACCCTTTAAAAAGAATGATCGCCCGCGAAACCGCCGGTGGCGAATCGTACTATCTCTGTTCCGTGGATGAAGGCTTGTCTGGCAATACCTCCTAGTCGTTGCTCTCACAGCTTCCCATCTCCACCAGAGGGCTACTACATCTGTAACTCCAACTCATGCCGAGTCGATTCATTTAGGCGTTTCTGGTAGTTGTTGTCGAGACTGAAGGATCTGTTTTAAGAGGGGAAAATAAGAAAAAAAAGAAAAGGTCAACTTGAGTTCTGTGAACGAAGCGCGGACCAAATGGACGGCATTTTTTAGGTATGGAGCACCTCCTCTCAATTGATTCGCGCTGAACAGAATCCGGACACGATTGGCCAACATGGGAGATATACGCCAGGCAAAGGATTTTTGCAGAAGACAGCTAAATGGTATGCCATTATAATTGGCTCAAAGGGATCAAGCCGTAGGGCAAAGCGGGCCTTCCTTGCGGGACCCTACCATCCAATAGTTCTGCAGTGTTCGACGGCGTATGATACCGAACATGTACCAGCAAGTTCGGTCATTTCAGATTTCATACCTGACTGACTAGCCTTTACAAGCGGTGACGGGCATTGATTACCCGCGGCGAGGATCATCGTGACCTCCAGACTCGAACCCTCCTCTTTGCAACCTTGACTGGCTCGCAACATCAGCCCTTTCCCCTCTCTTCTGTTCCAACCGCTGTCGTCATTGACTGGCCCATCCTCTCTGTCGACCATTGACAGCGCCGTCTACTGGTCTGCTGGTTCTCCATTGTTTACTCAAAAACCTTAGTTCTTTCACGGGAAATTTTAGTATCTCTTGTTTCTTTTTTTCTTTCTCCCCTTCCATGCGCTGAGGGGGTTCTCTGGCTGAATGATGGCCCCAGAACCCCTATTTTTCTCTCATTGCTTGTGGGACATTCCCCGGGAACTTGAGAGGACGCTACTGAAGCGGGAATCAGAGTGAGCCACAAGTCCCCTCTCGTCCAGCCGTTCTCTTCCCTCTGCCATGCCCTTTTCTGGGAGTACATACTATGTATCGATGTGTCATGTACTGACTCCGCTTTTTCTTGTCCCTTTTCGCCTTCAGGCCTATGGAAATATACATATATCCCATGCGCAGCTCCTTTTTTATGTTACGCATCCTTTCCTTTATCTACAGAATCCCTTCCCTCCCACATACTTTGGAGGCGCATCCCCTTGTCGCTTATTATCTGAGGGAGGGGTGAAGTCTCTGCGGAGTTCCCCCCCCTTGTTGACAACCCCAGCAGCACCCACTAAACTCCCTTGATAGAGCGACCTTTGCGGCCTCTCAGCGACCTGCATCTCTAAAAGCTTAAGGTTGCAGCTGCTTGGCTGCAAACATTGACGCTAGTCCCATACTGCTGCACCTTATTATATGGAAGACCTTCAGGTCGCCTTACCGCCCAAAGCCGTCGACTTTCTTTTCGAAGGTGGATATAGCCACCCATCCCCATACTATATCTTCATCTTGCATCGGTCATCTTTATTATTCCAACTCCTCAGTCAATTCCCCCTCCCTTCCCGCCCCCAAAGTCTGTTGTTGCCAGATTCCTCACCAGGAGTCGAATCTTCGTGCCCAAGCTCTCCTACATTTGTAGAGACTGTGCGCTCTCCTGCGCCCACGGTGCAGACGGTCTTCCTTTGGTCCGAAAGGGGTCAGGCGAGGAGCTTATCCTGTCATGGACGCGGAAGCACAGCCAGTCCAGGACCATGACTTCAGTGCGCCCCAATGGGTCGACCTCGGAGGGTTCAATCAACCTCAACATCACTCTCCGATGCAAGACTTTAACCCCTACGTCTTTGGCTCGTCCCCTGTCATGCAGATGGAACAGGCCTACAGCATGTCAATCCCGCAGCCATACACTGCTCAGCAACTTTTGCCGCTGACAATGCCGCCACCGTGGCCTGGCATTATCTCAACACAACCAGGCTTTGCGCCAGTCCCTCTGGCACCGATTCCACCCATGCAATCGTTGGGCGCACCGCAGCGAATCCACACTCCGCACTTCCCAACCGCTCCAACACCACGCCGAACCCTGACAGATGCCGATCGACGTCGCATGTGCCTATACCACGAGGAAAACCCGAACGTAAAGCAGACTGAAATTGGAGGTAAGTTCTGAATCTGCAAGTGCACATAGTTTGCTGAGACTGATTTTTTTTTTTCGCTCCTGTTGTAGCTATGTTTGGTGTGGAACGAAGGTATATACAGCCCCTTACGGGAAATAATCCCGCTTCTTATTCGAACGAGCTTCCCTGACGCTGGGTTTACAGCACGGTTTCAAAAGTCCTACGTCAAAAAGAAAAGTACCTTTATTCCGATGACGGCAACCGATCTCCTATAAAGAAATCAAAGGGAAAATTCCCTGATATAGAGAGGGCGCTCTCTAATTGGGTCAGAAACTACCAACGGCAAGGAGGCCAGCTCAGCGATGCGATGATTCGTGAAAAGGCTCTCTTCTTCGCGAGCACCGTTGGTGGGCCTGACAACCACCAGAAGATCATGAGCTCCAGTTGGCTTGAGAAGTTCAAGCAAAAGAACTGTCTAACGGGATCCATGTCGAGGAAGGGCTCGATCGACATTGCCAATGGTGTGGAGAGTACATCCAATGAGAATTCCGTTACACAAACACCAAGCGGCCTTTCTCCTGTCACCCCTAGCGCAGCCACAAGCCCTCCACCCGTTTCTCCGAAGCAGGAACAGGACGGAGTAAAAGCGGAGGGCACCGATGGTACTACGAAGGTAGAGAGTGTTGAATTTGCATCTTCCCTACCGCAGCACATTAAATCGGCCAGCACATCGTCAGAACCTCCCATCTTCTCCTCGGAAAACCCCTTCGCTTCATCGGGCCAGTCAGCCACTTCAGATGGAGAGAGTCCTCCGAAACGATCACGAAGCCAGACATTCCCAATCACGACCAGCGAGTCAGCCTTGGTCTCTAGTGTCTCGTCGCGCCATGTGTCACCTAAGGCGACCCCCGCCGGCGATGAGGCTGATCAGAGCCCGACGGAAACAGCAGCGGCTACCGTGATGAAGCGGAACCCCAGCAATCCAGAAATTAAAACTTCACTGATGCAGCCTCCACCATTACCGAAATCCAATACCATGTCCCCTGTTAGCTCACCCAGCTCTCCCACGCAGGATGAGGCCCGAAAAGCATTGGAGTTGGTCATGAACTACTTCCAGAATCAACCTTCTGGCCTTGCAGCGCAGGACTTCTTCACTATTGGCAAACTTATGGAAAAGTTGGAGCTTGCTCAAAGTCAGGCGGCAGCCATTGCACCAGCGCAGCCCACATCATTACAACGCATCGATGAGTATCCTGACCACCCTCGAGTGTGCAAGAAGAGGAGTATTCATACACTATGATATCGCAACACCTTTCCAACAGATTATGAACAGCAATACATTTTAACAACGCGAATTTGAGCCCTCACCTTGGGGTTCATGGCAGAACATGTCATCGTTCGCCAAAGCCGGAATTCGGTGAAACATTTGCCCCATGATCTTTACTCTTCATGTTCGTTACATCTTTTTTTGTTCTTTCCATCCCATCTTCTCACATTTTTTTTTTCAAACGACCATCTTAACACTTCGCATTTGGACTTCCCTGGGCTAGTAGTTGCTCTTGCTCTTGTTTTTT
>FQSS02000621.1:3932-50529 GCA_900128795.2 Malbranchea cinnamomea
CCAAATGCGTTATTGAAGACGGCTTTCTGGCGCTTGGCATCGAACGACATGAGCTGTGGAGAGCCCCCTTCTTCAGCGCCCCCTTGAGCTGCTCCTCCCGATCCTTGACATCCTTGATCATGCCCGAGCCAATGTTCCGCGCAATCTCCTGCAGCCAGATGGGGGCGGCGCGCAGCAGGCTCAGGCCGGAGCTGCTCGCGGGCAGGATGACCTGGCCGCTGCGCTGGGCGACGATCTGGCGGACGACGGCGCGGCTGACGACCTCGGGCCCCATGATGGGCATGCGGAAGGCCGAGCCGGCGTCGGACAGCTGCTGCACCATGGGGGTGCGCACCCACTGCGGGTGGATGACGCTGGTGCGGACGCGCGGGGCGCGGTACCAGCGCCGCAGCTCCTGGGTCAGGCCCTCGTGGAAGGCGAGGGCGCTGGCCTTGGTGCAGCAGTAGTCGACCATCTCGCCGATGGCCAGGAAGCTGGCCATGCTGGCGATGGTGACGACGTGGCCGTGGTTGCGGCGCACCATGGCGGGCAGGAACTCGCGCACCATCCAGAAGTGGCTCATGGTGTTGACGTTGAACGTGCGGCGGATGCGGTCCTCGGGCTCGTCGAGGATGGTGCCGTCGTAGCCCACGCCGGCGTTGTTGATGAGGATGGTCGGGTCGCCGTGCGCCGCGCGGATCTGGTCGGCGGCCGCCTTGATGCTGGCGGGGGACGTGACGTCGGCTGCGTAGAAGAAGACATTGGGGGCTTTTGTTTCCCGTCAGATCCATCCACAGATACAGATACATATAGCTATACTCGTCTGTCGACATGAATAGACATGGTATGTAGAAACGTCAACTTACGCAGGTCAACGGTCGGCTCGTTCAGGTCCAGGATCACGATGCGCACGCCGGTCTCGCGCGCCAGGTCCAGCATGATCTGCTTGCCGATGCCGCTGCAGCCGCCCGTGAGCAGCACCAGCTCGCGCTCCGGCCGCCAGGGACCGGAGCGCGTCCAGTTGTTGAGCACCCAGTGCGACAGGCTGCGGTTGGCGGCGCGCAGCACGGCCAGCACGAGCAGCACCACGAGCGTCTTCTGCACGAGCGGCGTCTGCAGCGCCTGCTGGGCCGGGGCGGGCAGGCGGGCCACGGCGGAGAGGACGAGGGAGCGCCCGAGGGCGAGGGCGTTGTCGATGTGAGAGGCCATTGCGTCGTCGTCGTCGTCAGAGGAGTATTAACTTGGAGAATGTCCGTCGGATCGGATCAGATATCGCGCGTGGTGCGACGAGCTTCAGCGGTCAAAAGTCTGGGCTGGAGCGGTAACAGTCCTGACGGATATACCATATCTAATTTATACGGTCGTGCATCGATCGGACGTGCTCGCTCGGCGATGCGCTTCACACATGCCAGGGCGAACGAGGGAAAGAAACGGCCGAACCCGAGCGAGTCCCAACAAGAGCGTCGCGAGTCAATCAACCAAACGACTCGCACTGTTGACGGGCAGGACGGAGTCAAAAAACAAGGAAAAGATAGCGAAGCCGAGGCTCCTGCGATGCTGATCTCACATGAAGAATGGAACGAACTGGGTCTTTTTTTAGTATGAACCGAAGAGTAAGTTAGTGAGCGATGGCTTGGACTTGATCTTTCTTCACTTACTCCGTATGATATCAGTCTCCTTTTGACACTCATCTAGACATACAGTAAGTTAATATGTAGATATGTCTGTAGTGGATGGATTCTTCTTGATGCTCTCTGCATGCCACCGGTTGCATCCGGCCATCTCTGCTCGTCAACAGAACGAGTCGATCTGAGTCTGACGATGGGTCGATGGCTTGAGACATCGTTCATCACCGAGATCGAGATGGTAGAGCAGTAGAGTCCATCGATCGATTTCTGCTGGTGCTCGATATCGCTCAATGGATGATTCCCTAGAAATACCTAGTTAGATGTCCATACGTCCAGACAGCAAGTCGATAGCAGCAGTCGTGCTGTCGTACCGGTCATGATCTGAATGACTGCTTACTGCTCCATCACGTCGACATCCTCTTGCGCTACCTGCTACGATGCAGCAATGTCCTGCTGAGAGACGCGGCGGCCATGTCGAAGGTACCTCCAAGGCCAGCACAGTTTGTATGGAGCAACTTGTACCACCGCCGCTTCCCCGCTTCTCTTCGCCATCAAAACAGTTCCAGTCATCGACTACGATTCTTACGATGCAATTATAGCGTATACGACTACGATCTCATCGCCCTTCAACGGCCACTCCCAGTGCGATAGACTACTGCTGCATATAAGCATCTCTCTCAACGGTCGATCCACCCCATCGCGGACATCCCAAAGCATCACGGAGTCCCGTCCGCAGAGCTGTTGATCGTCCATCGTTCCATCCATCATCCGTCCGCTCCGTCGCCGGCGCGAACTGCGGGGCTGCATCTAGATTCATCCATCATCCGCCGTCTCCTCGTCGTATACGTATGGTCAGTAGGAGTACGTCGCCGTCGTCGTCGGTCAGCGCCACTGCGGGAGAGGATCATGACCCTCGATATAAGAAGAGACCACGGAGAGACTGCTGCCTCGCCAGCTCCATCGTCCGCAGCGTCGACTTGTTCGCGGCCCTCGCAGATCAACCTCATCCGTCCCGCCCAGATGAGCCTGTTCGCCAGAGTGCTGTGCTACCCGCCCCTGGGCCAGGTCGCCACCGTCAAGCACGGGACAGACCGAGTACGCCTTGACCTTCTCTCTCTCTCTCTCGACAGACCCTGATTCCTTATGCCATATCGTCCCTGCTGACAGTGCGAGGTAGATCCGCTTCACCGTCCTCCTCGAGTCCAGCCGCTCGTTCCCCGAACGTCCATGGGACGTCGCCATCTGGCACAACGTCCACGGTGAATGGGCCGAGCTACCCCTGCGCAAGGAGCCGCCCGAGCTCGCCCCCCTGCGCGTAGGGACCGTCACGGCGCACACCTACCGCCGGTACCTCTTCACCGGAGAACTGCACGTCGACCCTCTCCTGCACGGCAGCGGCAGGCACGCCGCCTTCACCGTCAAGTACCGCGTCGACCAGCAGGCGTCGTGGCAGTGGGTCAACGAGCAGCTGGGCACCAGCGACGGCGAGCTGGTGTTTGAACCCGCCGCGCCCGACTCCGGCCCGGCCGACGGCGTCCCTGCGCGCGACGCGCTCGCCGCGTACATCGCCGACCTGAATCCCGCCCTGCGCGTCGAGCATTGCACCAGCGAGTCCCCCGGGGCCACGGTCTGGCTGCTGGACGGCGACGTGGGTCCGGCCCGCGAGGGGGAGAGCGCCGTCGAGCAGATCCCGCTCGGCGTCCCGACCGACGTTGTCAGAAACCTGTCCATCGTGCGCATCTGGGCGCCCTTCCTGGCCCCGCGCCATGGACGCGACACCCTGAGACTGTCCGAGGACGCCCTGCTGGTGTCGTTCTTGCGCGCGGACGGCCGCCACCTCGTCCTGCTGGGCGTCAGCGGCATCGACAACGTCCTGACCGTCTTCCAGTCGTCGCCCGACGGCCGCCGCGTCGTTGCGTCCGTCAAGAACGACAATTTCCACCCGTCCCGGTTCCAGGTCCTCGCCGCCGTTGCCCCGTCGTTCGACGTCGGCATCGCCGCCCTCGTGTACGAGGCACGGCGGCTGGTGGGCGCATTCGACGCATGCGCACCACCCGCCCGTGATGACGAAAGGTCCGGGCCCGCCGACGACCCGGTCGACGCGCAATGGTTGGTCCACTGGTACGACGAGCTGGGATACTGCACCTGGAACGGCCTGGGTCAGGACCTGACCGAGGCCAAGATCCTCGACGCCCTTGCGAGCCTCCGGTCCCGCGGCGTCCACGTCGGCACCCTGATCATCGACGACAACTGGCAGTCCCTCGACCACCGCGGCGAGACCCAGTGGAAGCGCGGCTGGGTCCGGTTCGAGGCCAACGAAGCGGCCTTCCCCAACGGGCTGAAGAGCACCGTCGACCGCATCCGCCGCGAGAACCCGGCCATCGCGCACGTCGCCGTCTGGCACGCGCTCATGGGCTACTGGAACGGCATCTCCCCCCGCGGTGAGCTGGCGGCCCGGTACAAGACCCGCGTCGTGCGCAAGGAGGACCGCATCGCCGGCGGCACGATGACGGCCATCGACCCGGACGACGTCGCCCGGTTCTACGACGACTTTTACCGCTTCCTCAGCGCGTCCGGCGTCGATGCCGTCAAGACCGACGCCCAGTACTTCCTCGACCTGCTCGCCGACCCCGTCGACCGCGCGCGATTCACCAGACCGTACCTGGACGCCTGGGCCGTCGCGTCGCTGCGCCACTTCCACGAGCGGACCATCTCGTGCATGTCGCAGGCGCCGCAGATCATCTTCCACTCGCAGGTACCCAAGAACCGGCCGCGCGGCCTCCTGCGCAACTCGGACGACTTTTTCCCGGACGTGCCCAGCTCGCACGCCTGGCACGTCTTCGCCAACGCCCACGTCGCGCTCCTGACCCAGCACCTCAACGTCATCCCCGACTGGGACATGTTCCAGACCGTGCACCCTTACTCGTCCTTCCACGCCGCCGCGCGCTGCGTGTCCGGCGGCCCCATCTACATCACCGACGAGCCCGGCAAGCACGACACGGGCCTCATCGACCAGATGACCGCCGTCACGGTCCGCGGCCGAACCGTGATCCTGCGGCCCAGCACGCGCGGCCGCGCCCTCGACGTCTACCACGGCTACAACGAGGGCCACGTGCTCAAGGTCGGCGCGTACAACGGCTGGGCCCGCACCGGCAGCGGGATCCTGGGCCTCTTCAACATCGCCGAGCGGGACGCGTCGACCCTCGTCGCTCTGGCCGACTTCATGGGCATCTCCACCGACCTCGACAGCGAGTATGTCATCCACTCGCACGTCACCGGCGCGCTGACGACCCCGGTCAGACTGACTGACAAGAACGCCCTCGTCTCCGTCTCCCTCGAGCCCCGAGGCTGGGAGATACTCACGGCAACCCCCGTCCAGTCCGTCGCCCTCCCTGGCTCTGGCACCGTCTCCCCCGCACCGACACACGATGACAACGACGACAACGGCGGCGGCAGCGAGGCCGACCGCACGCGCGTCGCCGTCCTCGGCCTGCTAGGCAAGATGACCGGGGTCGCCGCCGTTCTCCGGTCGCACGTCTCGGTGCTCGAGAACGGACGGCTGCAGCTCAAGGTCAGTCTGAAAGCGCTGGGGACGCTGGGGGTGTACATCTCGTCCCTGGAGCAGAAGAGCGTCGAGGAGAACTTTATGGTCTTGCTGGCCGGACAGCCGGTGCCGGTGCACACGGTGGAAAAGCGGCGTGTTGGCCGGGAGACGGAGGAGAGCCAGACCCAGACCCAGACCGCGAACGAGGCGAGGGAGGTGCTTGCGATCGATCTGCTGACGGCGTGGAGGGAGATGGGGCTGGAGAGTCGGTGGAATAACGAGGTCGTCGTGCAGGTGTTGATGAGCTGAACTCTTCTTCTTCTTCGTCTATTCCCACCACATTTGCGCAACCTGCTTGCACTTAGGTCGCCTAGCAGAGCAGCTAGACGTATCAATTGAACATCCATACCAGTCGAACACCATCCTACGTACTACTAATCGTACGTAGTAGTAGTACGCAGCAGGCCTCTGTCCTCGACGTCTCAACTCGTAGACCAGTACTACTCAAAGTAGTACTTTTATGCCATAGTGGTATCAACGTAGCTGGCTCAAGACCAGGGCAGATGCGTCCAGGATCGTCTCTTCTGGCCTGGCAGATAACAGCTGTCGTAGTAAGGAGTATCGTGGTTGATGCTCTACTAAAATAGGAAAGGGGTCGAGAATGGAAGAGACACGAAACGTGACTTTTTTGACTTACTAAGCAGGTCTCGCTCGCTCTGGGTAACTAACCCAGGTTAGTTAGGTTAAATAAATCAATTACTAACTAACAAAGTGAGTTAAAGTTTTACTCAGCAGAGAGAAGAGCAGCAGAGAGAGCCAAGCTGAGCCAGCAAAGTCACGCTCCTGCAGCTGTTCCATCTTGGGCGATGCCAAGAATGACTAATTGCTTTGTCGGGTTCAGAGACCATCGCCGTTGCCGGGCAACGGGTGGGCCGAAGCATCACCCGAAGCTCCTACATAGTACGTAGTAATTGACTGTCGGCTGTCTTTATCCTTTTATCCTTCATCAAGTCCATCCCGGTCTGTTTTGCTCGCTATTGATGGCCTGCAAACGTCGTGAGCCATGGACACAAAAGGTACAATGAAAGAGATGCTCCGCGAACGCAAATCCCGTCGCGATGCATTGGGAGAGATTAAAGAATCCATGCTCAAGTTGGACAACCCGTTTCTCTCGAGTTCTGACCTCGAGAAGCTCCATATCCAAAGATTCCCGATGGCTCTTGAGGGAGAGCAAGTGCCGATCTTTTTCAGACCCTATCAGGGCCCCATCGAGGAACCGGACATTGACACCCCCCTGGGGTATTCTCCACGCTTCAGTCATGATCAAGAGTATGATTATGAGCACCCTGGGACCAATGTGGCTGCTCTGCTGTGGTACATGGATCAGTATTTCGGGAAAGTAATCTTGCCCAAAAGGATTCGAACCCGCCCCGCTCACGCTACACCCAGTTCGAGTCCCCCTCTTCCCTTCCTTTCCCGTTCACCGACCATCGCTCACCATGTCGCTGAGCATGTAGAATCGGACGCTCCAAATTCGGGACTCTGTACGATTCATCTGGAATTTGGTGGCGTGTGGAAGCGGCTTGGACTACGACGGATAAGGGACTACCGCATATGAAGCTTTTGATGTCCTCTCACATCGTTGGAAACGAAGACCGGTTCTTCCGCGGAGAGCTCCTAGCGATCATCAATGTGATGGTCGCGAGGATAAAGGCCCGGCAGATCCGCCCTCACATTATTGCGCCCGTATGAGCCTAGTACCTCATGTGCACGAAAACGGCGAACCGCTTGTCCTATTGATCCAAGATTTTGCTCTTCTCCATTGTTGGCTTGCACCATGTCCGTGTCCTGGAGGCCCACTTCAACGGCAAGCAGCTCGTAGTGCGGGTAACTAAACTGTACAACATGGAGAAGAAGGACACCGAGCTTCTCCGCCTGTTGTCGAGCTGGTGGCTGGGACATCCAAGTGAGAAATCGACTGTTGGGCCCTATGGGTAAACTGCAACCTTTGCATTGGCCCTGCACTACCAACATCAGGCAGCGAAAATTTCGGATACCACATGGGTTTCTGATGTGGTCATCTCACCTGTTGCACATCGCACGCGCAGCAGGATGCGCGATTTGGAAAGAGGGGTTCAGGACCTGCATCTTCAAACACCCTCAAAATCCACCGGAATTCCTGCTGGTGGTTTTGACTCGAAGACGAGGAAGAGGAGGTGGAGGAATCCCCTCTTCTGCCGTACAGCCCTGAGCCCTCAGATATCCCGAGTGTATTGCAGCCAAAGACGAAGGATGAACGAATTGTGAATGCTGCCCTCACGCTTCACGCCGGTCTCAACAATCACTGGACTTTTCATCGAAAGTCCTTTGAAGCAAAGCTTACCAAAGCTTCATTCAGAGCTTGCACAGACGGATAACTTGAAGACAGTGGGCCCAAGTGCAAAGTTCGGGCTGACGGAGAACGCAGCCGACTCCATGTGTCCCAGGATCACAGCGATGTATATATCATCATCGCTGAGTACAGTGATGAATGTTTGAATTATTTAGAGAATGGTTCTTCATCTGATGCCTTCATGATTAAGCATGAACTTGGGCTGTGCAATACAAAAGATGTAAGGCATATGAAAGATGTTGCAGTAATATTGGTCGCCTCGCCATCGTCCTTCGAGAAATGACGAAGCTCAGGCAGAGAAACAAGATTCTGGCAAAGATTCGGCACCTTGAGCTTTGTCCGTCAATACCAGTTCCTTTGTGCCTCAGGCATGTTGTGGATTGTTGCGTGCTGGCTTTGTTGTCAATGCGTTGGATAGAAGACCCTGAGAATGCAAGTGAAATGGTGCAACAGAGCAGGCCATCTGCATTGACACATGCCTGGAGTTCTGTGATCTCAGCCAAGTTAAACTCCTTGAGCATTCCACAAATCGAGCAGATATTGTGAGTGATGCCTGAGAGTATAGCAGGGAATCTGCGCATACCCCTTATTACCTTTTTCGTCCACTTCCTTTGCTTATTCATTTTAATGTTAGGGCTGACTAGCGAGTCCTAGCTTGGAGCTCGACCACCGCCAATACAGTTGGTTGTGAATACATCATCGTGGAAAAGGCTCCCGGCAGGGTGTTGCATGAGGTGTGGTACCACACGGACCCGGAAGAGAGGAAATCGATCATAAAAAAATTGTCGACATCGAGGGTATTCTGTTCAGAATCCCGTTCCCCGCCAGTGGCAGCATATATTACAGGGATTCGCTCCCAGAAGAAGTAAAGGCCGTGGATTTGCCGGACAACTCCAAATTCTGCTTGGGACCTTCGACTGGGGTTCTGTGGTGGCACCACAGACGAGATGAAGTACAAAGTCGGCAGAGGCGCGTGTAAGTGTCGACTAGGAACCGCGGGACCTTGTATCAGTTATATTCACTAACAAATGTAATCTAGGGAAATCCACCTTGGAACTTCTGACTGTTGTTGGCCAGCGAGAACTCCAGTGGCTGCGGAAATTCGGCCAACCAAGGATATCCCCGTGAAACTCGAAACTACCTGCAAATCTGCCCGTCTATCGTCCCGACTCGCGATGATTGGAACCAACCAACCATCCGCCACCCGATCTCTCTCCAAGCAACGTCTTCATCGACGACTTTGGAGAAATAACGGGCATCATCGACTGGGAGCGCACAGAGGCTCTCCCGATGTTCCTTCAAGCGCGGATGCCGGCGCACTTCCAGGATTTTGGCGACGGAGAGCTCCGAGAACTTCTAGGTCCCAAGCTTGCCGGACAATTTCGTTTCGCTGTCCGACGCTGAGAGAGAAGAGCAGATGGAGCTCTATCGACGGCGGCAACTTCATTACTACTACCTCGGTTTCAGTGATCACCGTGAACGAAACCTGCTATCGAGCGATGGGCACTCCCGGCGTCGTCTTGAGAAAACCAGATCTATGATGCTGGGGGCCGTCCGTGGGAACGGGATAACACGTCCCTCAAGGCACAACTGATAAACCCATCCTTGCGGTGGTCCGAACCGACCGTCTCCACGGCCCCAGGAACAACTACCAAAGACAGCAAGCCCGAATTCCCAATCCGCTTCACCAAAGAAGAGATTCGAATCATGTCTGGAGATCGACGCTGAGCAGAAAGATGCCGACTTGCAAATGCAAAGCTTCCGGAATCCACTTTGGGTGCAACATCGACGGCTGGGTCCCCAGCGACATGTACGAAGAAGCGAAGCGGAGGGTCGACGACATGAAAGCCTTTATGCTGCAGAATGCAGAAACGGAAGAGCAGAGGCGTGACATCGACGAGAATTGGCCGTTTCAGGACCATGAAGAGATTCCTGAACAAATTGTGTTGGATGTCACATCGCATGAGACCTGCAGGCAATGTCCTACTAATAGTAGTAATCCATATACCCAAGTAGTACTATTACATGCGACTGTATGTAAACAGGTCGAAATACTTTCCATCAAGTATAGCAATTCTACTGCGTGCAGTAAATCGGAGGACTTTGAACTCCGTATGAAGACTTTGAGTCACCTGACTTAAATCCGGGGCCGGCGCTTAAAGTCTTGGCACCGCGTCTGCGCGCTAACCGGCGAAACTTTGTTCCAGTATCAGAAAATGTTTCCAGCAGAGGAAGCAAGGGAGAGAAAGGGAAAGACAAGATTGAACGCAACGAATTCGCACATCGAGACGGGCCCCTCCCGCCCCGACGCTCGCTGTTCTCGTCAATTCCGATGTCCGACCAGCTCCTCGGGGCTGTTGAGAGTCAACCTTTCTGAACCGGCGCTGCAGTCTCGGCCAGAGACCAAAAAAACATGCGTTCCCTTGCTCGCGGACCAACCGCTTCGTCGTCCTTCGTGACCTCGTCGACATGCACAGCCTGCCAGCGCCGTCTCTTGGGTCTGCCCGCGCGTCCTGCCGTGGTGGGTGCGGACGCCATGTCTGCATCTCGAAGCCGCAGTGAGGGTGCCGTTTACAGGATCACGCAGCGAAGAGGCATCACGCAGAATTATCTACGAAGAACGGAAGAAGCGAAGAAGCAGTGGGCGCAATGGGCCGAGGAGATCAAGCAAGGGAAGAGACAGAGCTTTGCGTCTAAGCTGAAGGAGCGGGGCTTCATCCATGATGTGGTGGGAGGGTATACTCCTCAGTTCCCGTTCTATGGGTGTTTTTGTGTTATTTTGGGCGCATACAGAGGCTAACGCGTTTGCGGCGCCGGCAACAGAAACTACGAGACCCTGGACAAGATAATAACAAATAAACGTGTCGGAATATACGTTGGCGTCGATCCTACTGCGCCCTCTCTTCACGTTGGCCATATGATTCCGTTCATGGTGCTAGGATGGGCCTACCTTCACGGTATCAAAGCGGTTTTCCTGGTGAGTTCTGGCGCATTTCGGCAAATTGGCCGCATTCCTTTTCCCCCCCCGGGCCCCTTCCTACTAACCAGGGAAACACACGTGCAGCTCGGCGGAAGTACGGCGAAGATTGGCGACCCCACAGGCCGTGTCGAATCCCGTCCGTTGATGAAAAGCGCGG
The DNA here is from genome assembly GCA_900128795.2 of Malbranchea cinnamomea. Taxonomy (NCBI): domain Eukaryota; kingdom Fungi; phylum Ascomycota; class Eurotiomycetes; order Onygenales; family Malbrancheaceae; genus Malbranchea; species Malbranchea cinnamomea. The sequence goes on from FQSS02000621.1 coordinate 14,613, forward strand.
TCCGCAAAGCGAACATTGCCAACATGCACATGCAACTGAAGAAACTCGGAGCCTCGTTTGAGAAGATTGGAGCCAAGTTCGGATATCACTGGGAGTGGGCGTGGAGACGCGCTCTCGAGAACAACAGCATTTGGTGGAACAAAGTGTCCATGAATGAGGTGATGTCTGGGATGGGTATCCATGCGAGACTCGGGACCATGTTGAGCCGTGACAAGTGAGTCTTCCGAGCATTTGCTCATTTTCACCCAACTTTTACATTTTTTTTTGGGTGGGCTTGGTTGCTGACGGGGAACTCCTTGCTGTCTTGTGTAGTGTCAAGAGTCGCCTGGAAAAAGGTGATGGCATGTCGTTCGCAGAATTCACTTACCCGTTGATGCAGGCGTGGGATTATTGGCACCTGTTTCAAAAGGGCGTTCAGATCCAAGTCGGGGGTTCTGATCAGTACGGAAACATCCTCTTTGGCATCGACATGATCAAATCGATCCTCAAAGCCGATCCGACCCACGAACTCGCCCCCAAAAAGGACGAGGACCCCGATCTAGCCAAACCCATCGGCTTTACCACACCTCTTCTCACCACTTCCACGGGCGAGAAATTCGGAAAGTCCGCCGGTAATGCAATTTGGCTTGATCAAGACATGACCTCTCCCTACGACCTTTATCAGGTACGATCGCTCAGCCGTTTTTTTTCTCCCTTCTAGTAACGACTACAACACACTGACCCGATATTTCTAGTACTTTATGCGCCTTCCCGATGCAGACATGGAACGATACCTCAAACTGTTTACCTTTTACCCGATCCCCGAAATCGAGAAGATCATGGAAGCACACAATCAAGATCCGTCCAAGAGAGTGGCCCACCACAAGCTCGCGTCTAATTTTGTGGAGCTGGTTCATGGGCCGCAGATTGCACAGCAGGTGGAGCAACAGCATCGCTTGATTTTCTCGCCCGGCTCCATCACCTCCGCCAACCTGCCCCTAAAGCAGGAACAGAAGACGGGCAAGACGGGCGCGATCAACACCGCAGTGGACAAGACCGCGCCCCAAGTCAACGCCTTCAGCGGCCTCTCGCCGCATGTGACCCTTCCACGGTCCCTGGTGGTGGGCCAATTCTTCCACAAGGTCCTGTACCACGCCGGCATGGTCGCGTCCAAGGCAGAAGGCCACCGTCTGATCGTGAACGGGGGAGCGCACGTGGGCAGCATGGCGGATGCGACGCAGGAAATGGGTGACGCGCTCTCCTACGTTCCGATCAAGACGTGGCCTGCAAACGTCACGGAGAAGTTCATCATCGACAACCAGCTCATGATTCTCCGGGTCGGCAAGTGGAAGGTCAAGATCATCAGGATCGTTTCGGACGAGGAGTTCGAAGCCATGGGCCTGACCGCCCCTGGCTGGAAAGAACCAGTCAATCCTCAAGAATACGAGGAGGACAAGAATCTGTTCAAGAACACCAAGAAGATCAAGGGCCACAAAGTCAAGCTGCCCGGCAACAGCATGCCTAAGCAGGGGCCCGTCAAGGTCGTCAGCTTGTTTCCGGAGCGCACTGACGGATCTGCGCAAGAGGCCGAGCAGTCTCCAGAGAGCAACTCCAAGTCAGAGACGCCTTCTTCCGCATCATCGTGATGGGGGCGTTGTTCATATGCTGAGATTCATGCCTTTTTTTTTTTTCTCTTTCTTGCTTGCTTGCTTGCTTTCGCGTCTCCAACCTGGCTACGTCATCTGTACAATAGACTCCGGCGTTTCTGTCATCATGTCGTGGATATGTATTCTGGCTCAGCAGAAATGTGCTTCTACTGTTTGTAAAATATTGGTAGTATCTGGTTGTATTGGTGCATGTTCCTTAGGTAGATCTCTCTTCACGGCGTGTCGGAGCTGGGGAAAATAGAGATTTTGCTTGAATCAATCAAATCCGTCTCCAGTAAGACCACTACCTACTCTATTCCAACAAAAAATACGGAGTAGAGTGCAATGAATCGAAAAAGTCTTAAAGAATATTCCCAAAAGGGCTGGCGTGGGTTGTCGATCATCGAAACGCGTGCGACGCGCCAAGTCAACTCTGAGTGGCGACGCGATGCACTTCGGCGATGCATCTTATCGGCCAGAGCTCCCCCGGGCATGGAACTTTCATCAACCACCATTCTCCCTCGCTGTTGAAGGCCCAATTGGAAATGTATTCTTAGCAACTAGTAACAGGTACGTTTAGATCCTTGTGAACGACCACATCCCCTACACTTGACCTTTCTTTGGCCCAACCCGGGAGATCCCATCGCTAAGTACATGTCCTCGCACGCAATCACGCTAGCTATAGGCCAGGGAAAACCGCCAGGTCAATTGGATCCTAGCTGGACAGGCCCGGTCCCAAGCGAAGAAAAGAAAAAGACCAATAAACAACCTCCGTGAAGACCGATAGGACTGTCAGTCAACAACTCCCGTGGAATTCACGCGTCCGTCGTTCTCCAGGAGACCATGGCCCGAGAATCAGTGGCCGCGACGCCCAAACCCGGCAACGCACGCGTCCCGACGAACAAGTCGATTTCAGGCACACCGAGCGGCACAAAGAAGAGCCAGGCGTCGATCCTGGGGTTTTTCCAGCCCAAATCTGCTTCGCCCACTACCCCGCCTGCGAGCTCCAATGCCGCGAGACAGAGAGACACGGAGATGTCCCAGAGCAAGAGCAAGGGTCAGAGCCTGAAAACAGAGCCGTCTTCGTCACCCGCGGAGACGGAGGGTAGGCGGAGTTTCGGAAGAAAAGGGCAGGCAGCGACCGCGGGGAAGAAAACCGGGGGAGGTTTTAGTAGCCTCACGCCCGTGCCCAGTAGCGATGCCGATGCAGATATGGATGTGAAGATGGAGCAGGGCGATACGCCTCGTGTGGAGAAGCAGGGAAGTTTTACGATGAATGGGGATTCTGGGCTGCTGTCTCCCGCGACGTCGTTGGCTAATGGGGCTGATGGGGTGCAGAGTTCTCAGGACGGGTTGGGAACACAGTCACGCAGGGTGAGTTGCGCATTCTGTTCCTGCACCTTGGTGTTGGAACTGCCAATATTGTTCAAGAAAAAAAAAAAAGAGAGAGATGCCATACGAAAGGAAATAGGCACTAATTGTTTTTAAAATATAATACAGGTCAAGAAAGCGGTGAACTATGCGGAGTCTGACGACGACGACGAGGACGTGGTTGGGCCAGTTAGACGTGGAGCAAGATCTGCGAAGCGGAGAAGAACTGTTGCTACCTCCAGCGATGAGGACGAGTTCAAAGACGATGCAGGTGGAGAATATTCGGACGATGGTACGTGGTATCCCCCCAATGTGAGTCTTTGAGGACACTGACTGATTGATGGCAGACCTGGACGATTTCATTGTGCCCGATGAATCCGAAGATGAGGTGAAGCCAACGAAGAAGCGGAAGCGTCCTTCGAATGGTCCATCCAAGAAGGCATCGTCCAGTCCACCTGCCTACACAGACGGGGATTTGGATCTCGAGCTCCCAGACGCCACCTCTGGCACCGCGCGAAAGTGGACCTATGATCCCAATGATGTTGAGGCCCGGGAGATGAGGCCGGCTCCTCCAGCCAAACGTGCAAGCCCCGGGGAGAAGCGAAAGGAAAAGCCGCATGCTACCGAACCCGAGCAACGTTATCCCTGGTTGGAAAAGATCCTTGACAAGGACAGGAACCCTCCCGGCCATCCCGACTACGATCCCAGGACGATATACATACCGCCGTACGCTTGGGCCAAATTTTCCCCCTTTGAGAAACAGTATTGGGAGATCAAACAGAATCTGTGGGATACGATTCTCTTCTTCAAAAAGGGCAAATTCTACGAACTATATGAGAATGACGCGACCATTGGACATCAGCTGTTCGATCTGAAGCTTACCGATAGAGTCAACATGCGCATGGTGGGCGTCCCCGAGTCGAGTCTCGACCATTGGGCGAACCAGTTTGTGGCCAAAGGTTACAAGATTGCGCGTGTCGACCAGTCAGAGTCGGCGCTAGGCAAGGAGATGAGAGAACGGGACGAAAAGGGTGGAAAGGGCGGGAAGGAGGACAAGGTCATCAAACGCGAGCTGACCTGCGTGCTCACTGCAGGAACGCTTGTCGAAGGATCGATGCTCCAGGACGACATGGCCACGTATTGCATGGCCATCAAAGAGGCGCTGGTCAACGGATCGCCGGCGTTTGGTATCTCCTTTGTCGACACCGCCACGGGCCAGTTCTTCCTGGCCGAGTTCGTCGACGACGTGGACATGACCAAGTTTGAAACCCTGGTGGCACAGACTCGGCCTCAGGAGCTGCTGTTGGAGAAGTCGGTGATGTCCACCAAGGCGCTGCGGATATTGAAGAACAATACCGGTCCGACCACGATCTGGAATTACCTGAAACCGGGCAAGGAGTTCTGGGAGGCCGACGTGACGGTCAGAGAGCTCGACGCCAGCGACTACTTTGTGTCGGAGGACCGGGACAACATCGAAGCGTGGCCAGAAGCCCTGAGAGAGGCGCGCGGCAAGGAGCTCGTCATGTCCGCCTTTGGCGCGCTGGTGTGGTATCTGCGAGTGCTGAAGATCGAGCGGGATATTGTGACCATTGGCAATTTCAGTTGGTACGACCCGATCCGCAAGGCGTCCAGTCTGGTGCTCGATGGGCAGACCTTGATCAACCTCGAAGTGTTTGCCAACTCGTTTGATGGAGGCGAGGAGGGCACACTGTTCCAGCTGCTTAACCGGTGCATCACGCCGTTTGGCAAGAGAATGTTCAAGCAGTGGGTGTGCCATCCCCTGGTGGATGCACAGAAGATCAACGCACGCCTCGACGCCGTGGACGCCCTCAACGCGGACAGCACCGTGCGGGACCAGTTTTCGTCGCAGCTCACCAAGATGCCTGATCTGGAGAGACTCATCTCTCGCATTCACGCGGGACGATGCAAGGCACAGGACTTTGTCCGTGTTCTGGAAGGATTTGAACAGATCGACTACACGATGGGCATGCTCAAGGAAGTCGGGTCGGGGGACGGCGTGATCGGGCAGCTCATCTCCTCGATGCCAGATCTGGCGCCGCTGCTGACGTATTGGAAGACGGCATTCGACCGGAACATGGCCAAGGAGCACGGTATCCTGGTTCCTGAACCGGGGGTCGAAGAGGATTTCGATGCGTCGAAGCAGGCGATCGACGAGGTCGAGGGCGAACTTCAGGCGCTCTTAAAGGTCGTCCGGCGGCAGCTGGGTTGCAACTCCATCGTGTACCGTGACAACGGAAAGGAGATCTACCAGCTCGAGGTGCCGGTCAGGGTCAAGGGCATCCCCAAGGACTGGAGCCAGATGTCTGCCACGAAGCAAGCGAAGAGATACTACTTCCCTGAACTCCGCACGTTGATTCGACGGCTCCAAGAAGCACAGGAGACGCACAGCCAGATGGTCAAGGCCGTGGCGGGGCGTTTCTACGCCAGGTTCGACCAAGATTACGCGACGTGGCTTGCCGCCGTCAAGGTTGTTGCGCAGCTGGACTGCCTCATCAGCCTGGCGAAAGCGTCGGCGGCCATCGGGTATCCGTCCTGTCGGCCGGTGTTTGTCGAGGACGAACGCAGCGTCCTCGAGTTTGAGGAACTGAGGCATCCTTGTATGACGGCCACTGTTGGCGACTTTATTCCTAACGATATCAGGCTCGGAGGCGAGAATCCGCGCATAAACCTGCTGACGGGGGCCAATGCTGCGGGCAAGTCGACCGTGTTGCGTATGGTAAGGTTTTTTTTTGATGTCTCCTGACTGGAGGTATGGGTGATTGCATTGCTAATCTTCTTTTCTTTCCGTTCTAGACGTGTACCGCTGTGGTCATGGCGCAGATTGGGTGTCATGTCCCGTGTCAATCGGCGCGTCTGACGCCAGTCGACCGCATCATGTCCCGTCTCGGGGCGAACGACAACATCTTTGCGGCGCAGTCGACGTTCTTTGTCGAACTCTCGGAAACGAAGAAGATCCTCGCCGAAGCCACGCCGCGGTCCCTGGTGATCCTGGACGAACTCGGGCGCGGGACAAGCTCGTATGACGGCGTGGCGGTCGCGCAGGCCGTGCTCCACCACATTGCGACGCACATCGGCGCGCTGGGGTTCTTTGCGACGCACTACCACTCGCTGGCGTCCGAGTTCGAGGGCCATCCCGAGATCGCGCCGCGCCGGATGCGGATTCACGTCGACGACGAGGAGCGGCGCGTGACGTTCCTGTACAAGCTTGAAGACGGGGTGGCGGAGGGCAGTTTCGGCATGCACTGCGCGGCAATGTGCGGCATTCCGTCCAAGGTGATCGACTCTGCCGAGGACGCGGCCAAGCAGTGGGAGCACACAAGCCGGCTGAAGGAGAGTCTTGAGCGGCGAAAGGGTGGTGGGTTGGTTGGGTTAGGGTGGTGGAGCGACGTCGCGTGGATCCTCAAGGAGGACCCAGGCGGTCGCGATTCCATCACCGAGGGCGGAATGGAGGTCCTGTTGAAGGCGATTGAGCGGCTGTGAGCATTGTCCCGCGGCCCTCTGCTGGTGTCTTTTTTTTTTTTCTTTCTTCCTTTTGTTGTTCTTGTTCTTGTTTCTCCCCTTCTCCCCACGGACACCGTGGGTATCTGGAGCTTGCGATCTCCTGACATCGATCTGTCTGAGTCATTTGTGTCTGGTCCTACGTCTCGTTGTTCCCAGCGGCGCGTGTGTCGATAATTGTATTGTTAGACTAGAGCTCGCATATGTCGCTAATTCCCATATTCACACTCACACACACACACATACTCTCTCTCACACACACACTCTCTCTCTTCTATTGCTCTCCCCTAACTGCTCAGGTTCTGCCAGACAGAGGCGTCGTACCCGTCCATCATCTCGACATAGTCCGCACCCGCGGCCACCCAGCCCTTGATCCCACCTTCCAGCACCAGACTCTGCAATCCGGTCTCGGCCTCGCCGCCTTGGGACTGGATGTAGTCGGCCAACCAGCCTCCGGCGCGGGTTCCGCGGCCACGAGACGAGCCTGGGGACGGGGAGACGGGGCGTCAGCACGGCGAGGGAGGACATACACCGAACTAGATATTGCGACCGTACGATGGAGGAGAGGACTTTTTTGCCGGGGGGTAACTTACCGCAGTAGAAGACCACCTTCTTGACGCCCGCCTGCTTGAAGACGTTGTAGAGGACGGGCAAGGACGGATAGAGGGATTGCGCAGGGAGGTTGATGGAGGTGGAGATGGTTCCGCCCTGTTCGAGTCGGGTTAGACAGTGTCCAGAGTGCGCAGTACATGGGGGTGGGATTTGCGGTTTGCACGGGGTGAGCATTGTATAGAGTAGATATCTGCCTTGCCGCATCTATCATCCACGAGAGACAGCACATCACCGGGGATGCAGTAAGAGCCGGTGGAACGGGCACATTCTCCCACCGACAACATATACATACCTCATGATCCGCCCGGCGCAAGTCGACCAGCACAAAGTCCACCGCGGGGCCATCGGGACCCCTGGCCTTTCTCTCCCTGAGCCACTGCAGCACCTCTGCGCGCGAGACGGTGGCCGCCGTCGCCTGGGGCGCGGGGAACGCGGCGTGCCATGGGGTGTCTGACTGCTGCTGCTGCTGCGGGGAGGCCATGATGCGTGCGATGCGGGAAAGGGACGGGGAGAGTGCGGTGCCGTGAGTAGTGAGTGGTGACAGTCGAGGGGTGGTTGTACGGTACTATTTTCGTAGTCGAGATCACTGCCGTTGTTGGAAGAAAAAGGCCGCCAGTGTGGTCGTCGTGAGTATACTCCGTAATTAGTCTGGATTGCATCCCGGCGGCCAAGAAGAAACAAATTCGACTTTTTTTTTATAAAAACAAAAAATCATTCTATCAACAATGACACTCCAGTTCAACGCTTCTTCCACTCCCGTTTCTCCCCCGAGAGAGAGCATCATCAACAAAGAAGATGACGGGCAACACGACTTTCCAGGCAGACCGTCACCAAAGACCACGAAAGGATACAAATGCTCCAGGCACGGCATGCACCTGGCAGGATGATGGCTGTACCAAGTACTCTGTTTCGGTGAATGGAGATGGAGACATCCATTGCTGGGTCATTTACGACTTTCACTGCAAAATGAAGTGAATAGCACCGTATATCTATATATATATATATATATAGATGTAGATAGATGATAGATAGATACAAATTGAAGAATTCCCCTCAGATCCTCTCCACCACAGACTGTCCTCGATCATCTTCGTCTTCTCTCCTTCAGCGACAGACCTCTCGCTTGTGCGTACCCGGCCCTGCTCGTGCTCCTCCCATCCACGCACATCCGGCAGATACAGCATATACCGCTCTCGTTGACGCAACGCCATGTGTGAAAGGCACAAAGTCCGCCACTCATGTTCCCATGTTCGTTACTACATGTTTGAGAAATGCCAACCTAGACAGTGTCAAAACATGAGAACCATACCTATCTATGTTACCAACCCCTGCCCCCTGTGCGGAGGGGAGCCCTACCTGCCGAACTGAGCGCGGTTGTGCACCTCCTCCTCCTGCTCTATGTACATAGTGGACGTTCTCTCTCCTCCGACTCAATACTACCACTACTCCTCTTGTTGATATTCTCTGCTGCATTCAGAGTCCCTGCCAGTGTCCCTGACTCAGTCTCTCCCGTATGCGCTGCTCCAGAGTAGGTTCTCGACGAGCACGGCAACCCCGCTGCAAAGACAGATACTCGGCCATATGCGTAGGCTAGATTCGTCGTCCTCTGTATAATCGAGCGCTGTCGGCGGTGCTGATTCTTGGCCCATACGTCAGTTCCGTCTGCGGCGACCCCCTGTTTTCGCTGCCCAGAGTAACCACATCTGTATTATTTTTTTTGGCAACATCTATCCTTGATGTGGTCCCGGTGAAGGTCTGCTCATACAGTAATGATGCTGCCTGGTGGCTCACGTACGGGGTCCAGCTACATGGGTGGCAGGCCAAAACATTCGTGGACGGAAATGGTGCCAGGCAGCGAGATTGATATTCGCGCGCAGACTTGCTTGGCACACGTCTACGTCCCGTTGATGATGAAGGGGGTTGAGCCGACTCTGCGAGTTCGAGCTAGTCCTGAACAACGGTCCGGTGATAAGTATCCCGGAGTTAAGGAGGAGCGAGAGGAGGGAGGCGGAGAGCAACCCCTGCTTCCGTAGAATAGCCTACGGCACAGGACCAGGTCAGGAGCATCTAGAGACAGAGTATGGTCGTGATAGCAGCGGCTATAAAGCCCAGGAGGTTCCCTCAGCATTGTCTGGTGCTTTCCTGCTGCCCGCATTCGAGATCTTCACTTGCAGCGTTCCTACTACTATTACCTTGCCATCTATACTCGTCAATTCGATTGACCATTAGTCAGTCCCCCTCTCACACGCCGAAGCGTTTCCATCCGATCCCGCACCATGACCAGACGCGTAGCCCTGACCACTGTTGCCGGAAAGACCGTGGGCCCGACTGGATACGGCTTGATGGGTAAGTGAAGGACATCGCTTCAGCGCCAAGTAGAACACCTGTAGGGTCAGGGGAAAGCTGGCGGCGGACGGCATGGAATCCTTCCTGCCGATTGATCATCCGGAGCGGAAAGGCTGAAAGGCTAATTGATGTGGAAAAAAAAAAGGTCTCACTCGGCCGTGGGCTCCTATCGAGTACTCTGACGCCGCGACCGTCATGAAGGCCGCACTCGAAGGCGGCGCAAATCTGTGGAACGGGGTGAGTAGTACTCGATCAGCACCTCTGCTGCCGTACTGCTGATCCCGTTCATACCTGGTTCCAACCTGTTGGAAGCCATAAATTTTTTTTTATCTGACTCGTGCTGATCGTTCAGGGGCTGTTGTACGGAACCCCCGAGTCCAACTCGCTGCACCTCATCAGGTACTACTTCGACAAGTACCCCGAGGACGCAGACAAGGTGGTCCTCAGCATCAAGGGCGCCTTCGACTTCGCCACGTTCACGCCGCAGGGCAGCCCCGAGGGCATCCGCGCATCCGTCGAAGAGGCGCTCCGCATTCTCGATGGTTGCAAGAAGATCGACCTCTTCCAGATGGCGCGGGTGGACCCGAAAGTCCCCATCGAAACGTCCATCAAGGCGCTCGCGGAGCTCGTGGCGGAGGGGAAGATTGGCAGCATTGGCCTCAGCGAGGTCAGCGCCGCCACCATCCGCCGCGCCCACGCCGTCCATCCCATTGCAGCCGTCGAGATCGAGTTGAGTCTGTTCACGACCGATCCGCTGCATAACGGCATTGTCGACACGTGCCACGAGCGTATGTCTCCCCCGCTTCCATCTGCCTGGCCCCCTTCCCGCATCAGTAGGTTCCTCCATGTACTTACTCTGTCTTTTTCCCTCCAGTCGGCATCCCCATCGTGGCATACAGCCCTCTCGGCTTCGGCTTCCTCTCCGGTCAATTCCGTCGCGTCGAGGACCTCCCCGCGGCCGACTTTCGGCGTCATCTGCCCCGATACCAACCCGACGTCTTCGACCAAAACTTCAAACTCGTCGACGCAGTCGAGAAGATTGCCACACGCAAGGGGGTAACCGTCGCGCAGGTGGCGCTCGCCTGGGTGCGGCGCCACGGAGCGATCCCCATCCCCGGAGCCACAAAGGTCGAGAGGGTGGTGGAGAACTGCGCAGACGTGCAGCTGAACGATGAGGATCTGCAGGAGCTTCAGAAACTGTTGGATACTTTCCCAATCCACGGCGGGCGGTATCCCCCGCACGGGGAAAAGTTTCTTAACCTGTAGTTGCTTTGCTCTTCTCTGGCAAGATGTCAGTTAGGCACATGACATATTCAAGAGTTAGTACACAGTCTCGCCTCTCGTAATGATATTTTTTTCTTCTTCTCTCCAAAATTGGTTCTTCAAGCCCAGAAAGCATAGAGAGGGCGGAGAGACACACAAGAGAGGACCTTCAGTTAGACAAAGCCGTAGCCATCAATTTCTGGCATGTCTCAGATGATCAACGTGTCAACATCGTCAACATCACCTAGACAGCAAAAAGCATTGACTATGATGACCATGGTTGCTGCTCGGTCGCAGATGCTCAAGGATTGAAATAAAAAAAATCAAACCAGATTCGAGACAGTTGCACGAGCAACGTGTGAGACCCATCGCCAACGCAAAGACAACTTGAGCAGGTCTGGTAAAACGAAGGCCCAGATCGCTTCTCAAACGTTGTCAGACGCAGTGGATGCTGATAGGTTTTATTCAGGGGCAATATCGAAGAGACAGAGCTGTGGATGCTGAAACTTCAAAGCCCGTCCAGGACTTGCTCGAGCGAACAAGTCATCGCGGCGCGCACTGGCCCATCGGTAGCCATTATCCGACTATCATTGAGAAGATGTATTTCTCCAGTTTCTGGGCATCGATCAGGTTGTGCTGACTGCAGAAGCATCAGTCTCACAATTGCCTGAGCCAGCAACTTAGTCTATCTTTGACCAGGGAGCGTGTCCAGGTCAAAGGATCATCATAGAGGTTGAAAGAGTTTAAGGAAAAATATGATTGTTTATGGAAGCAGCTGGCTCCTGTGATATTACTAAGCGCAATTGACAAGAACAGTCCCATATGGTGTAGTGGTTAACATCGCCGGTTCTCATCCGGCAGCCCCCGGTTCGATTCCGGGTATGGGAGGCCAATAATTTTTTTTTTCCCTATCTACCAAAAGCTGTGCAGCGTAATTATCCCAAATCGTTGGACTTTCATTCCTTGCCAGTTACTTTCTTTTGCGTGTACCTGTTCCATTTGTTTGGGTTGTTCGTTCCACCGCACCCACCACATCCTGACTGAGAGTAGAGAAAATATATTTCAGTGATGGTTGGAGGTAAATGGCGCTAGAGTACGCTCAAGACGCGCTCACGCCTATCCCTAGTTCATTACGCCGAGTACACGAAACAAAAAACAGAAGAAAAAAAAAGCCAGAATACTAATTCAACTTGTAAGCCCGGATGTCATTAAAAAGCAAGTATGTCACTAATGTAGCAGTGGTTCGTGCCAGAGAGATTTATGCCAAGAGAGAGATTGAAGACCCCGGGAGATTGAGACCCAATCGAGAATCCTGATGAGTCTGGAGGCCCGTCGATCAAGGCATGTTAATCCAATGGCAGGGGTAAGAAGCGAAATCAGACTTGCAAACTCCTGGGGGTGGGCTCTCCTGCATGGACTTGCATGGACCAGAGGGGGAAAGAAAGCAGGGATGGGAAGAAAAGCAATTCCATCTACCCAGTGCGAGGCAGAGCAGCGATAGTGAAAGAACACAGGTGTGGGAAATATAGTCAAGAAAATCATCTGGACAAACACCCAAGAAGAAACAGAATCCAGGTCGCTCGCGTCTCAGCCAGGAAAGCCAGGATCATGTCGATTGCTCAAACCTGAAGACCGTATGCATCATGGGGCAACCAAGAGAGCACGTCGGGGTTCTCATCCAGAAGATCAAACAAAAGGCAAGACCGAACCAAGAGAGTAAGTCGCAGCCAAGAGATAACCCAAGTTGTGGACCGCGTCGATTGGATCGGTCTCATATACCGTTTACTCGGACGTTGGAGAGGAGCCGGTGGACGAGGACGACGCGGTACCTTCAGTCGCACTCAGGTAAGCTTGAGCCACAAAATACGCCTCGTTCGCCTTCATCCAAGCTTCTTTGGTCTGGGGATACATGGTACCTTCAAGTATCCCCTTTGCAAAGTTCTCGAACAGCGGGTCATGCGTGACCTCAGGCTCCGAGCCGATAAGAATAGGGGGTGCCGTCCTACTGGGCGGGCAGTCAGCAGTGGGTAATAGGGACTTACATCTCGGTCTAGGTTTCTTACTCGTCTCCGACATGCTCAGTCTTCACTTTCTTGCGAGCGGGGGCGCGCTTCTTCTTCATCTCCTTGGCAGCGGGTGGCCCCTCGCTCGTGACTTGCGGCTCCTCGTTTGCGGTGCAGGATTCGTTGTCGGTCTTGATCGGGCCTTCATCGGGCCCATTCTCTGACGCCTCTTCGGTGGCCTTTGCCTTGGTGGCACGAGGCTTACGGGCACGCTTGGCCGTTTTTTCCGCCGTGGCTTTCTGTAATATCGGCGGTAAGTTCCAGCACGAGGAATTGTCGGATCAAAGGGACCTCGTACCTTTGGGGATGCGTCAGGAGTAGCCGCAGTGCCGGTATCACCCTCGTTGTTTGGAGCACCATCCTTCTCCCTCTGGGCTTGGAGAGCCGCAGCAAACTTGCGCTTCGCCTTGTTGAACAGAACACTGGCGCTCCCGGGAGTAAGGCCAGTCGCTTCAGCAAGCCTATTCGCATTGACCTGGAGGGAAGTTGAGCAAGACAGATCAGCAAACACTAGAGGGGCCAGACAGGGAAAAGAAATTTTTTTTCTAGTAGTTATTGCGCGCAGGTCGCGACGAGAGATAATGCAAGAGGGCAAGTTCAACGAGAGGCAGAAACCGATTGCATACCTTGAAGTTCGCCAGGTTGTCCCCAGCAAAAATAAGAAAGGCCGCGTTGATCAAACGCTGCTCTCCCGCGCTTAAGGCCTCCATCGCGACAGGACAGTTATTCGAGATGGCGAGGGAAACGCGAGAACTTTCCAAGGAGTTTATGGGGGGTTCAATGATTCAGTCGAGATGGTTTGCAAGAAAAGTCGAGAATGTGTCAGATTAGAAAGTGACGAGTAAGGAGAGAGTGCAAAAAGCAGCGATGAAAATGGAAAGCAAGCGAGAAAGATGAGTGAATATTCAGGACAGGGTGTTGGGAAAGAAAAGCACAGGATAAACTCCCAGAAAAACAATCACCAAGCAAATGTTGTGAGCGGGTCTAGGCTGAGAAGATTATATTCACATGTTGCCCTGAAAAACAAACCTTTAGCTCCTCGGCGATGGCACAAGTAGTATCAAGAGAGTTGAATGTGAGGAAGATTCCTCGTAGTATGCCAGCTTGAGCAGTATGGTCGCCGAGTGTGGGTGTGAGCAAGTGTGCTAAAAAGCAAACAGAAGAGAGAATTCAATGGGCGGGGTATAATTTATTCTTTGCTCAGACAAACAAAAAAACAAGAATCATACACGCTTCAGCTTATTGTTTTTAATATGGGCAAAAACCTGCTCCCAGACCTCTGGAAAGAACTTGACCGTTCTTTTGGCAGGTCTGCTCTTCTCTGGGGCATAGAAGTAAATAGCCTCTTTCCCCTTCCACCATGAGGTCTCCTGAGGAACGGCGTTCATAAAGGTGACCGGTCGAGTCTTTGAGCTGGCCGGAACTAACTGGGCAACTGTCACTTTTGTTCGACAGGGATAGAAATTGAACATCATGGTTTCAATGCTCAGGGTTGCAGTGCGCGGAACATTCTTCAGGTAGGAATGCATTGCCTCGTTGGACGCCTGGGCAAATCCCGGCAGCTGAAGAAAAACTTGAGTGACGAACGGTGCTGCCGTCCAGCAGACGAAGAACATCGGAATCGCGCTCCCGACGACAACTGCCCATCGTCAGACGCTGTACGGCGGAGATCTTCAGGGCCCAGACTTACTCGCTGGAGTCATGTACCACGGAGCTTCCTCCGAATTGTAGAATGCTGGAGCAACGACTGCCAGAGATACGGCAAACAAAAGGATCGTAGTGAAGCGCATCATGCCAATGAAGACGATTCTACCCGTGCCAGCATGATATATTACCACGCTTTGGGGTCTCCCACGGGCTACCCTCAGAAAAAAGAAAAAAAGAAAAAAAAAATGGTAAGTTCCAGAAAGAAAAAAAAAATCCTGAACCGAAAGAGGCAGCAAAACGGCCGACGGAGAGACTAACCATTGCTGAGCGCTGGCTGTGGTCTGGGTTGAGCAATTCCCATGGGGGTCCCAAGAACCGGTTTGGCGGAGCGCGGAGCATTCTGGGAGGCACCGAGCCGCTCTACTTTGGAAGCTGCACTGTCAACGGACTTCGCCCGGAGAAAGACTCTGCTGAGATATACATCTGACTGGGCGCATCGAGCGGGCAGCGTGCCGCAACAACGCCGCAGGGAGAGCGAAGCCCTCAAGTTTGTCGCGTACATTGAAGGCGCTGTTTGAATCTTTTCAATACATTCCAGAGAGAAATAGCTTTTGAGAGGCTGGCTCCAAGTACCTGGCAATGGTTTAGTGCTTGTTCCTCGTGGTATCCCACTCAGATATCGTTAGTATGTGGTATGTAGTAACTCCTGTACTTCGGGGGTTTTTTTTTTCTGATATCTGGCGTTTGATAGAAAGACTCACGTGATAGACATCTATTAAAGTTTACGCTAACGGCGGCTGGCGCTTAGGCTCTTGGCGTCGTCTAACCGCTTTGGGCCACGTCGTCATCAACATCAACGACAAGAGTCAAGCAAAGGGTGAGGAGATCGATTCATCGACTGGGTGGTCGTGTTTATTTACGCATCCTGGCGACTGGTTGCCGACTGAGGCAGCTCTGTATCAGTGCTGCTGGAAACGGGGTTCATCCTCACTTTCCGACCAGAGAAATGCTCCGCCGTCCATCCTAGGTTTTCCCCCACAAGTGCGCTGTCGGTTTTTCCCCCCCTCATGACCTCCAGTCCCTCACTGTTTGGGCCATTGCTTTGGCTCCTCGGGCTACTGTGGATCACTCTTCCAGTTTCCGGATATGCCAGCCTGTCAAATGAGACACTACGCGCGCTGCCTCGTCCGGGAGATGACTTCAACATCCTCAATGGCACAGTGCTCGCCCCGATCCTTCGCACAAGAGTCCCTGGAACTCCCGGATCGCTGGCCGTCCTGGAGCACTTTGTGCGCTTCTTCAAGACAAACCTACCCGAATGGAAGATCGAATTCCAGAACTCGACGTCAAAAACCCCCGTCACCGGCGACCGAGACGTCCCCTTTGTCAACTTCATTGCGTCCCGGGATCCGCCATGGGCAAACGAGGGCGACGTGGGGAGAGTGACCTTTGTGGCACACTACGACAGCAAATTGACACCGGAAGGGTTCATTGGGGCCACGGATAGCGCTGCGCCGTGTGCGATCATCATGCATGCAATGCGTAGCATTGATGCCGCCCTCTCAAAGAAGTGGGCCGAGGCCCAAGATGACCCGGCCCATGACATCTTCCTCGATGAGCAACAGGGGATCCAAGTGTTCTTCCTGGATGGAGAGGAGGCTTTTGCCAGGTGGTCTGCGACGGATTCTCTCTACGGTGCCCGCGCCCTCGCCGCGTCGATGGAAGCAGAAGTCTATCCGGCCATGTCCACCTTCAAGTCTCCCCTCTCTGCGATCAGCCTCTTTGTGCTCCTCGATCTCCTTGGAGCCAAGCACCCGAACATCCCGTCCTTCTACAAGACGACGCATTGGGCGTATGAGAATTTGGCAAAGCTGGAGTCTCGCCTCCGGAACCTGGGACAATTCAAGAGCCCGCCTCCCCCAAAGCAGCGGGGCAAAGGCGACGCGTTGTGGTTTTCCGAGGCATCCAAGGATCCCGACGACTTCCACCCCACTGGAATCGAAGACGACCACATTCCCTTCAAGGCCCGTGGGGTCGACATCCTGCACGTGATACCTTCGCCTTTCCCAAGGGTTTGGCATACGCTCAATGATAATGCAGAAAATCTTGATCTGGACACTGTAGAAGATTGGAGCACCCTCATCACTGCGTTTGCTGCCGAGTGGCTTGAGTTAGAAGGATATTTTGACACATCAGAGACAAAACGTCGAGCACCCGAGATAGAAGACAGCAGGAAGACAGAGCTGTAAGTTTGTTCTTGCTTGTAATTTCTTGCCGTTTGTATGGATTCGTGCGCAATTCCGGATCTGGCCTCGTCGTTCGTTCTGTCGGCTGGCTGACTAAAAGAACCATCTGATCTAGTAGTTAAGGGATCACAGAATCTTACGGTTTATTCCATACTGAATGCATGATGGTTGCTAACGTTATTTCCTAAATCTCACGATGTTGCTCGGGTCTCCCTCGAATGGTTCCAAACAGGGTATTCTCTTTTGTTTGATGTATGTAGCTTAATGATACCCGTCGCCCCGACCTTATTACGGTGGTGACATCTGGCAATGTCAGATCAAAGAACTCAATAAGTACTGGAGACAAAAACTTTTGTTGAATTGGTCACAAGGATATGCATTCTGACAGAGCTGGATGAGCATTTGTACAAAAATAGCATGGAATCGTGCAATTTCAGGTCGGCTACATTATTGTGAGTAGGTAGCGGGAAAAAAAAACAACAGCGCTTTGTAACCGATGATACGCTTTGTCAATTGAGGTTAACATGCATTGTCACAATCCAATGTGACTCCCTAGCCAGAATCCTCCCATCCACAGGGCACCCCAGGCCGGTTGTAGTATGCTCCTCAGTATTGCTGGACCGGGACACACTCCGCACAGCCCCCAGCCCACACCAAAGGCAGCAGCGCCGGCCACAAAGCGCCAATCGATGTCGGCAACGGTGGCGGTTGGGAGGCGGAATTTGTCGACCAACGTCGGCGGCTTCTTCTTCTCCCCCTTGTCAAGCCCATGCTCCCGCTTCAGCTTCAGATACGACAGGAGCGTCGGGACGACGCCAAAGAGTATCACCAACGCAAGGGACGGGTCCAGTCTCTTGAGGTCAAACCAGCTGAAGAATCCCAGCACTTTGGCCGGATTGGCCATGCCGCTGATCAGGAGGCCCAGGCCGAACTGCAGACCTGCGACGTAGCTGTACAACGCAGCGGAGTCGTTGGAGCGACGAAGGACGCGCGGAACGAGGACAGAGTTGGTCAACTGGCCCATGGCCACGGCCGCGATCATGAACAGGAGCTGGTCGCGCGAAGGATAGGTCGGGGTATAGCAGGGCTGAGATCCACAGGAGGGGATGGGCGTCGCCAGCTTGAAGCCCAAGTTTGCGGTGACGAGGGCCGTGGTGAAGAAGATGCCTGTGGCGATCAGGGAGCGTACGGAGAGACGAGAGAGGCCGCAGAACATGTGGCCGGACGTGCAGCCATGATCATTCTATGAAGAGAGAGAACAGTTTAGATACCACACACACACACACACACACATATATATATATATATACGCCATCACATCGAGTATCTATTCAAGCGCTCTGGCAACTCACCTTTGTCCCCCATCCGACAAGGAACCCCGTTCCCGCCGTTGCCAACGCCGCCTCCATGCCGACTGGGGCCGGAGGGAGACTCGGGAGCAGAGACGGCGCAAACAGGTAGACGGGCGCGACGCTCGAAGCAAGCCCGAGGATGATGGGCACATTATCCAGGCTTGGTTGGCCCAGACATCCTGACAGCAGCGACGAGATGCCAAAGACGCGGCCGTTGTGTTGGAGCAGGCCGGAAGCACCCTGGTGCAAGAGGATGGCTCCTAGAGCGGTATCGACGGGCGTAAACATCTTAAAGCACAATGCATTCCGTCTTTGAGTGAGCTCGCTAGTCCATACTATTGTGCTGGGAAACGAGAGCCTGCAGATGGGCTCTCTTATGTATGTCGCGAAGGAGGTGCTGGTGTCCCGCTTCCAGCGTCGGGGTTTAAGCTGGAGCTAAAGTTGCATCATCGGCGACCAGGCGGCGATCACCCGTTGGCTGGCGATGGCTGTGATGTCTCTTTCACTCCCACACTGTCAATAATAATAATTCTGACATTAGAACTTGTATCGACAACCGTTGACCTTTGGTTTCTTGAACAACCCGAATTGCCTCGCATATGATTGAACTGGAATGCTAATAGGTACTTCTACTATATAAATAGGAGGCCGGCCCGTAGCCGACCAGGTCAGACAGTTGGGACATCCACTCTCACTGCTACGACTACTACCTACATACTACTACGGAAAGGACACTGTCATCGATCAAGCAAATGGTCCAAGAGTGCTCTCCCCCTAGCTCGCAAGACAAGATCAAGATGGAAGTCTCATGTCCGATCACAGATGCGTCGGTGTGATTTTGAAATCTTCAATCCATTCCACGTGGAAACACCAGAGAGAGAGCTGCAACGATGGGAAACTCACACAAGCTCCAGGTGACTGAGAATCCATTTATCAAGCCGGAAAACCGCGAGTGGTCGATCTCGCTGCCGGCATCTGTGACTGCGCCGGTGTCTCCTCCCAGGAGAAGAAAAAGACATCGTACAGGCTCTCCTGACGAGCAATCTCCACAAGAGGAGAGGGCAACTGGAAACCAGACCGTGACAGGGCATCCTGATCGATGCAATTCCAGAGCACCTACTAGGCTTGCAGCGATTGAGGCAGGAGAGGTCGAGATCGAACATCATCTCGACGTAATCTCCGCAGCACTGAAGGAGGTGACACGCCCTCCGATGCCAGGAGTTCCTCGTCTCGCCCATGACCGATGGGTTGACCTCTACAAGCGAAATCAGCATCCACAGGGCAGGCATTTTGTCATACACCAGCATGATCATCCGGTTGCCGGGCCGCACTATGACCTCCGTCTGCAGTTCTCAGAGTCAAGTTCCATCAGCTTTGCGATCATGTATGGGCTTCCGGGAAATCCAAACAGCAGACGACTGAACAGGAATGCGACGGAGACTCGAGTTCATACGCTCTGGGTAGGCATCCCATGTCATTGTGTAATCCCGGGAAATTTAACTAGCCAGAAGGACCGTCAAGCTAACAAATCATATGTGGCTTTGTGTGCTTTTAGAGTCATTTAACTGAAGCTGCGTCCGCCGCGACAGGCAGTCTGATCATATGGGACACGGGAGAGTACTCTGTACTTCCATACTACAAGCAGAATAACCCCGTTGAAACAGACCAGTCTCGTTCCGAGCTCAGTGACTCGTCACAAGACGACAGCAGCAGCCTTTCTGAGAGCGAGAAGCTACGGATTGCATTCCAATAGGTAAAAACTTTACACTTTACCATATATCACCCAGGACTCTCTTTTGAGCGCTGACATTCCGTCCAGCGAAAAATCCGATTACGACTTCATGGAACTCGACTGCCCCCGGGTTACACTATAACATTGCGACTGACCAGCTCCAACCTGGCTGCTGCAAATCGCGATCAACCGGTTCGGAAACGCAGGAGGAAAGCTGTCAAGTCTGAGCCAGCCCGCACTCCGTCGCCTGAAACCTCTGATGATGATGATGGTGATCTACCATCCAGATCCCCGTCGACTTCTGGCCCAGCCCCAGGGCAAAAGACTCCTGCCGAGATGGGAACGCATTCGGATGCCGACGAGGATGAAAACATCAGACGAACAAACGCCTACCCGGGCGCAGTCAACTCGATATCTTCTGTCCACCAACGAAGGTGGTTCCTGTCGCTTGACCGGATCAATTCCGGATTCGAGAAACAGGCGTATCATGACGCTGGAACCTGGAAACAGCGCTGGGTGAGAAAGAAGGTGGAAGAGGAGGATGGAACTATGCGATCGTTGGGATTTGATCCGTTCTACGTTCGAGGGCCGGATGTTGAGAGAAGCGTGGTCACTGGTCGACTGGGAAGTGACGTGCTCAAAGATGAAGGTGTGACTGGTTTTGTTGGCCGTAGAGGATGGAGGCCAGTCCTCGTTTGATGCCAACAAACACACGCAGCCAGAGGCATTAGTAGATCTTCCTCTAGAGATCCATCGAAGAAAATACGATACGTACAAATACGTTACCAATGGGCATTGAAGATGTCAGTCGAAGCCCGCTGGCCACGACGGAGCAAAATACTTTACGCGTTGAGTTTCAAAAGAAAAAAAAAAGTCACCGCCCCCGCATGCATGACGATCACCCGGAAAACACGAGAGTCGCTATGATTTCCACTAATAAGCCCAATAACGCCCTCCATGGGCATTGATGATTCTGGTCGCACAATTCTGGTGTCGCTGGCAATGAATGTCGACCGTATACCGTCGAAAGGGCTTCCATCTCGGCCAGACGATCCGGCATCTCGCTCGGATCCATTCCGTCCAATACGAAACACATTCGACCCTCCCAAAGCCAAAAGAGGTTGACGAACATGAGCGGGTTGTCATTCTCTTACTTCTCTTTCTGATACAACTTCGCACTAGCAGTAGAGATGGGCTTCTTCTCTTGGCGGGTTAAGGACTCTTCGTCGAGAGATCATGCTTTTCCATGATTTCTTATTCTCTCGACGTATCGTGTATATCGCGTACGCTTTTCGTGAAAGTTGCCGAATACTCCCTGCTGAAGAGAACTCGGAGTAGTCGTATCTCGAAGCTCCTGGGCAGGTCAGAAATCAAGTGTCCATCAAGAATGTCTATCCCCCACCGCGTTCAAGACAAAAAGGCATTGTTGAGGTTCTTGGGGCTTCCCTGAGAAGCTTGAGCTTGATTAGTCGGCATCTTGCATTGACCCGAACCCCCGGCATCTGCGCAGCTTGATTTCAGTGGAGAAGATTCGTATTTTCGGCGAGAATCATCACACAGTCGTCCTGCACATAGTAGTATATTTTAATATTATTATTTCAAAACAGAGAGCATTTGGTGGTTCTGCCAAGCGATGTCCACAGTTTGTCACGCATAGAGGGCTTACCGACGCAAGTGCCAATCCAAATCGGGACTCCGCCTGAAGGCACCATGCACTCCAGTGGTGGTGGGCACCGGCGGCGGGAGTTTGGACCGCCTGTCACTTGGGCCAATAATCGCCATCCTCCCTTTGTTATCCATGTCATCTCGACTCATCGTTCAGTCAGGAGGGGGGCATGGATTGCAGCGCCTTGGCCCGCATGGTGCATTGGGTATGCTTTCGGGAGCGACGGAGCGCAGCGCATGAGGGAACCCCCCCCCTTGCAGCGAATAAGCGGTGTGCCCCGCCCGTCGTCACCGTGAAAACGTTCTGATCCCGTGGGGTGTTGGTTGAACTCTCAATCGTCGTCGGTCGTTACTACTATGTAGAATGCTGCTTCACAGGGATGGGAGGCAGAGGTGGCGTCCTGTCTGAGTCTGCTGACGTCCAGTTCCATGGCGTTTCCACACTCGAGAAGAGCCCACCCACCACGGCATCTCCCTGCAAAGTTCGTCTCTGAATCATGTCCTTCGGGTGGGCTGGAAGTCCCCCTGACGTCGAGTGTGTCGGGACGTGGATCCCAGACTGTGGGGCGTGTCGGGGTGCTGAAAATTCAAGCCCATCCCCGCCAGCCCGCTCTTCCTCGTCGACGGGAAGAAGAAAAAGGAAAAGAAAAACATGGAAGCGCGTAGCTCCGTCGTAGCACAAAATGCCCGTGTTTTACCAGCCACCAATTCAACATCGGTTGTCTTATTTATGATCCTGGGGCGATAGAGCTTCCTCTCCGTCTCCGAATTGGGTCCGGGTCAAGAGTCCAGCCGTGTATGATTGATTCATAATCCGACTCGGTGGATACGAAGTTGCAATCCGCGTGGAGATGACTCTTGCTTCGATTGCATCAAACAACCCTCAAGGAGACGCGAACTTGGAGGAGCTCTCCGTTCAAAGTCGTAGACTTCGTCCTCTGTCGTTCCACATAGAGCGTTGGTGTCGCACCTCAGATCTCGGGGGATTTGTTTTTTTTTTCTTCTTCTCACTTGTTGCAGCACGTCTTCTTTCTCTTTTCTTTCGTTTCTCCGCTCTTTGGTCAAATTTCGTTTAGCAATCACTGCAAAGGAGGCGGTGACATCCCAAGGAGAACCTTGCGTTCGCACATCCCGCCGCCAACGCGAGCGGCGTAGACACGGAGTCGTGACTGTGAAGGCTGACGGTGAAGCAAGGGAATCGCACTGTATAACTAGTTCTTAGTACTGCTACCCTTTCAGCCGTCAGCCGAATTGTACTCATGTTAAGTCGTTGCTAAAGAAAGTCACAAGAAGGGGAGCGTAAAGGGCCACGATGCTGCCCCAAGACACCGTGCTGTTGGTGGTCAACGGCATCGGCCTCGCGCTGGTGGTGCTGGCGTCGATCCCCGCCATTCGAGCCATCGCACGGCGATGTCAACTGCTGAAAAGTATCACTAGCAGGATTGACTACCCGTCTCTGCGCGGCATTTATCGCGATGAGGACGGCGCTGCAACTGAGGAGTCAGTGAGGGCTTTCTCAGATCAAGTCCAACGATGGTCGATAGCGGTTCTGTCCCTGGCCGGCCTCTCTCTGTCGCTGGCAGCAGCGGTGATCCAGACGGTAGCTGACAACCACCACTCGAAATCAACCATCGTTGTTTGGCTCCAGTTCGCCTTCTGGGTGGGTAGGCCGCTGATGGCGCTCTTCCCCAAGACCTGTCTTGAAGGGACACAACACCTTCTTCTTCTGCTAATGGGACTTGTAGGTATTTTTGAGTGTACAATCTGCCGCGCTCTTCGCTGAGCCCTGGCCGACCAAAAGATTTACTCTGGGAATCTACAATTCTCTCTCGTGTATCGCTCTGCTAGCAACCGTTATTCTGCAGCATCTTGTCTTTCTGAACGACTTCTGGAGAGTGACAGTCCGTTCGAAGAGTGCTAGGGTTGAGCGTGATCTCAATGTGGCTCAAACCGCTGCCGCGTTTCTCATCGCAATCGCCTCTCTCCTCATCCCCCGCCGGCCTGATGTCTTTAGAAATGGAAAAGTCGTTGATAAGCAGTTCACCACCTCATTCCTGAGCCGCCTTTCGTTTGCCTGGGCCGATGACTTGCTTGGCTATACTATCAAAAACCGCGGGTTAGAGGTAACTGACCTTCCTGAGCTAGACTATGCCAACCGGTCTAAAACGCTGCGCGAATCCTTTGACAAAACCAGGAGAGAAGGCGAGAGGCTATGGAAAACGCTCGTGCGCGAATACTCTGCTCCTCTAGTCTTGCAGACCGTCCTGGTCGTGTCGAGCGCTGCCTTGAGCTTTACACCGCAATATTGTCTGCTAGGCATTCTGCGGACGATGGAAAACCATGACTCGAATCCGACCCATTCGTGGCTCTGGGTCATCTCACTGGGTGCCTCCATTCTGATCTATACGACAATCGAATCGTGGCTCTTCTGGATTGTCTTTTACCGACTGGGCATACCCGTCTATGAACAGCTGTCTGCCGTCATTTTTGCAAAGTCGATGCGCAGAAAGGACGTCAAAGGCTCCCAGAAATCGAAAGCAGAGACTGCCCATTCGCCTCCACAGCAGTCGATGTTTCCCGAAAACGATGAGGAGGATGCACAAAAGACGAGACAGGCCGCGATCAACCTTGTTGCCGTCGATGCCAAACGGGTTTCGGACTTTGCAGCATTCAACTACATAGTGATTGCCACCATCGTCAAACTGACAGTCGCTTTCACATTCCTCGTCCGTCTGATCGGCTGGAGGAGTCTCGGTGCCGGATTACTCGCCTCCACCATCATCACCCCAATGAACGTCTTCGCCGCCAGGAGATACACCGGAGCCCAAACCGCCTTGATGAAACACCGTGACCAAAAGATGGAAGTTGTGAATGAGGTGCTACAAGGGATTCGGCAAATCAAGTTCTCCGCTATGGAAGACCAGTGGGAGAAGAAGATCTGGGATATCAGAAATATCGAGCTGCAAGCTCAATGGACTGCCTTTGTTTATGACATTGCGCTCATTGGCATTTGGATCATGGGGCCCGTGATGCTCTCTGCAGTGTCACTGGGAGTATATTCGATACTCCACGGAGAACTGTCTGCATCAGTGGCGTTCACCACAATGTCCGTTTTCTCCTCGATCGAGTTCGCCCTGGCGATCTTACCTGAGCTTATTGCAGATTTTATTGAGGCTTGGGTTAGTGCCGGGCGTATCGAGAAACATCTGGAGTCCGCTGAACGGGTCCGGACCACCGTTCCAGGCGACACCATATCGTTTGAACAGGCCACGGTGGCATGGCCTGCTGATGCTTCCGACGACAACCCGGAGCGGTTTACATTGCAGAACTTGAACCTCAATTTCCCGCGGGGAGCACTCAGCGTGGTCTCAGGGCGAACGGGATCTGGAAAGAGTCTTCTTCTCGCATCTATACTGGGTGAGGCTGAAATCCTGGAAGGAACCGTCCAAGTCCCTTTGCCCCCACCCATGGAGAAACGGTTCGATGATCAGGCGCACAGAGGCAATTGGA
Organism: Malbranchea cinnamomea; assembly: GCA_900128795.2. NCBI lineage: Eukaryota > Fungi > Ascomycota > Eurotiomycetes > Onygenales > Malbrancheaceae > Malbranchea > Malbranchea cinnamomea. Next base: position 39,564 of record FQSS02000621.1, read on the forward strand.
TCATCGATTCTGCGATTGCATATGTTGCCCAAGTGCCATGGATTGAGAACGCATCCATCAAGGACAATATCCTGTTTGGACTTCCATTGGATGAAGAGCGTTACCAAAAGGTCATCTTTGCCTGCGCCTTGGAAAAAGACTTTGAGATGCTTCCGGACGGAGAACTAACAGATATTGGCGCCAACGGCGTTAACCTCAGCGGCGGGCAAAAATGGCGTGTATCCTTTGCCAGAGCGCTCTACTCCCGTGCCGGTATCTTGATCATGGATGACATCTTTAGTGCCTTGGACGCTCACACCGGCCGTCATCTTCACGTCCACGCCCTGACGGGAGAGTTGTGCCGGGGGAGGACTCGGATCTTGGTTACTCACCATGTCGGACTGTGCTTGCCTCAAGCCGATTACTCTGTGCACCTCGAGGACGGGGTGGTTCGGCATGCCGGTTCAATGGAGGAGCTGAGGAAAACCGGCATCCTCAAGGACATCTTATCCCAGGAGGACGAAGCTCATCATCCGGATGGTGAAGATAAAGCTGGCCAACCGAAAGTGACGGTGACGGATACAATTGAAGCTGAAGAAGACGCCCATTCCCTTGAGAGAGTTCTGTCACATAGATCTCAAGTTGACGGACCGTCCGCCGCTAAACCGCAGCCCAAGAAATTCCAACAAGACGAGAAACGTGAAACCGGCTCTATCAAACTGCAGCACTACATTACATACATGCGAAGCGGAGGAAGCTTCTTCTACTGGGGCTGTATCTTCCTCATCTTCTGCATATATGCCTCGTTGCACTTGTCTAGGGTGAGTTTTACCTGTGCCACTCCAACTGATTCAGCTGACACTTACACACCTCCCCTTTAAAGTCGTGGTGGGTAAATATCTGGACACGACAGTCCGGCACCTCAACTTCAGATGAACATCTTGATGTCTGGTTCCACGTCCTGAAGCTGTCTGCGGCAGCCGAACACGAATCTAACCATTCGTTGTCGTTTTATCTCGGAATCTATGTACTTTTATCTGTCAGCATCTGCGTCGTCGGCGCGTTGAGATTTGCGCTTCTGCTGAGCGCCGCCATCAAGTCCTCCAGGGCCTTGTTCCAGAAACTCACCTTTGCCGTCCTGCGAGCGCCCCTCCGTTGGCTGGATACCGTCCCTGTCGGCCGGATTCTGAACAGGTTCACGTCAGATTTTAACATGGTTGACTCCAGGCTCCCCTACGACTTTGGCTTTATGCTGTACCAGGGACTCCAAGTCGTGGGCATCGTTGTCGCCGGAGTACTGGTTTCACCGCTCCTCAGCGTCTTTGCTGCTTGTCTCTTAACAGTCTGCCTCTACTATGCCCATCGGTTTCTGGCCGGCGCGCGAGAGATCAAACGCTTGGAAAGCAACGCAAAGAGTCCTGTCTATGAGCAGTTTGGTTCAGCATTGATTGGCCTCAGCACGATCCGCGCTTTCGACAAGGCACAAACCTATGTGGAGCGAATGTACGCCAAAATCGACCAGCATTGTCAGGCCTATACGAATCTTTGGCTGTTCAACCGATGGTTGAGTTTCCGGATGAACGTGATTGGCGCCGTATTCTCTCTCATCACAGCGGCAGTTATCGTGTCCATCAAGGGAATCAATGCATCTCTAGCGGGATTCGCGCTGAGTTTTGCGCTGCAGTATAACGCGGCGATCGCATGGGCTTTGCGCCTATATGCCAACGTAGAGTTGGATATGAACGCCACGGAGCGAGTCGTTGAATATGCCAGCATAGAAGTCGAAAACCAGGGCGGCGTCGACGCCCCTGCAGCCTGGCCAACGGAAGGTCGGCTCGAGGTTCACGATCTTGTCGTTGGATACGCTCCAGATCTTCCCCCCGTCCTTCGCGGCCTCACCTTCACTGTTGAGAAGAACCAACGTGTCGGTGTGGTGGGACGCACGGGTGCAGGCAAATCCTCTCTGACCCTCGCCCTGTTCCGCTTCCTCGAAGCCCGTGAAGGCACAATCCACATTGACGGGGTCGACATCTCGAAAATCAAGCTACGGGACCTGCGAAGCCGACTGGCCATCATCCCCCAAGATCCTGTCCTGTTCTCGGGAACCATTCGCACGAACTTGGACCCATTTGACGAGTACACAGACGCGGAACTGCGCGATGCCCTCGAACGTGTCCATCTGATCTCCAGTAGCTCTTCCCCGTCTCCCTCTCCTTTGACGCCTAGTCCATCTCAAAGCCCAGCAGGACCAGGCTCGAGCACGGCAACCGCAGCTTCATCCACTACCGCCACGGCCGTCAGCGCCAACAACACCAACATCTTCACCTCACTGGACTCCAGCGTCTCCGAAGGTGGTCTCAACCTCTCCCAAGGCCAACGGCAGCTCCTCTGTCTGGCGCGCGCCATCGTCTCGCGGCCTAAGATTATGGTCCTGGACGAAGCCACGTCCGCCGTGGACATGGACACCGACGCGCTGATCCAGCGCTCCATTCGCTCTGAATTCGGACGCAACTCAACCACCCTGCTTGTCATTGCGCATAGACTGAGTACGATCGCGGATTTTGATAAGATCCTGGTCATGGATGCGGGCAGGGCGGTGGAATTTGGCAGCCCGAGGGAGCTGTTGGAGATCGAGGGAGGTGTGTTCAGGGGGTTAGTGAGCGAGAGTGGTGAGAGGGAGGAGTTGGAGCGGATCATTCTGGGAGGTGAGAAAAGCCCATTGATGAGCGGTGACTAATTTTTTTTTCCTCCCCCTCTTGAGGAAGAAAGCAAGATGCATAGTGATTTCCATTTACTATGGTTACGAATAATCGAGGTCAAAAAAAAAGTTCCAGAAGTTTGTCATGAGAGTAGGGGAGATATAAACCAATATATGTTCATGCTTTTTCTGTTCAGAACAAACGTAGTATGGCTTCACAATCGCCATGCTAACCGGTTGTACACTCGGGACTTACATATACCATTCACCCATGTCCCACAGCTTCACCAGCCAGGAAGCCCTTTTTACTTCGTCCTCGTCGCCTCATACTCGCTCAACAACTTGGCGGCCTCCTTCTCGAACGCCGCATTCGCAGCCTTCCATAGTCTCGGGCCCACGCTGATCCTCGCCACACCGATATCCGCCAGCTCCTGAATCGACAATCCGTCTGGCTTCGCAATGACGTTCAGCCGTCCGCCAAACGCTTCCGCAAGCCTCTTGACCTCCTCCATCCGCAGACCACGCGCAGGCCCGCCCCAGACAAACGCCGTCGTGGCACCGGCCTCCAGGTACGCCTTTCCCCGCGCAACCGCCTCGTCCACGTCGCCGTTCAAAAACACCGCGTCGGTCCGCGCATTGAGCGCAAAGTCCGGCACGCCGGCCTTCCCCGCGGCCTTGAGGGCGCGACACACGCGCGACACCGCCTCCTCCCGCGAATACAGCTTTCCCGTGGCCTTGTCTCTGTCCTCGAGATTGCAGCCGGAGACGCCGAGGGCGATGACGGCCTGGATGGCCTCTTCGAGCCGCTCGCCGTAGCCGTCCTGCAGGTCGACGGTGAGGGGCTTGTCGTACTGGATGGCGACGGGGGCGATGCGGCGGATCGCTGCGAGGTTGGTCTCGAGATCCAGGGCATCGTCGTCAACGCCGTGGACGGCGGCGATGGCGTAGCTGGCTGTTGCGATCGCCGTGGAGGAAGGGTTGGACGCGACGAATTTGGCGGTGGTGGGGTCGTAGACGTTGGCGAGGACGACGGGCTTGTGGGGCACGTGGAGGGAGCGGAGGAGGGTTGCGCGAGTAGCAGCTGTGGAGGCCATGTCGAGTGCTCTTCATATAGTACGTACTGTATGCAACTGAGAAGAAAGAGCGCCTTTGAAGCGTTGTGGATGCGATCTAGTATGACAGACAGTCTGAGGCTGTACTACCACTCTGGGGTTGTCAGTGAAGCACGGGGATTACCGCGAGGTTGGAGGACTGCGTTATTTGGATGTCTTTCTTCCTTTGAAAGGAGACTTGATGCCCTTTCCGCCCAGTTTCAATTTGCTGTCGAGTAGCACAGGACGACGGCGCCGAACGGTTGACTCCCACTTGGTATTCGATGGAGGCGGAGCCCTCTGACATAATCCATCACCTTCCCGCCCACTTCTCCGCGTACACACGCGTCTTCAACTTCAAGAATGAATATGTCAACCGCAAAGGACGATCAAGCTTCTTATCAAGAAGGAAAAATTCTTCTAACCATTGAGGTTTTCAAAAAAGGCCAAATTTCAAGCATCCGAGCTGCGTCACTTTCGTACGATGTACCCTACTCGACCCTCTGTGATCGACTACGAGGCTGTACAACACGAAAGGATTCTCAACGCCAGAACTAAAAACTGACCCTAACTGAAGAGTCAGTGCTTGTTCAGTGGGATACTATCCATGGCTCTCGCCTCGGGTGAGCACTGTGCGAGAAACAGCCAATGTCCTTCTTGTCAACCGTGACAACTCTACCTCCCCACCAACCATAGGTGAATGTTGAGTCAATCGATTCATTAAGCGCCACCCTGAGATGAAAACCCGATTCTCTTGATTGTACGATTATGAGTGAGCCAAATGTAAAGATCCCAAGGTCATTCAAGGGTGGTTTGAGCTCGTACAAAACACCATTCAGAAGTATGGGATTGTACAGGAAGATATATACAACTTTGATGAGACTGGCTTTCAGATGGGGGTTATTGGGACAGCCAAGGTTGTTACTGGGTCTGAGAAAACTCTCCGTCCAAAGAATGTGCAGCCCGGAAATACAGAATGGGTCACTGTTGTTGAAGGGATCAATGCAACTGGCTGGTTATTGCCACCAATGATCATCCTCAAGGGGAAGTGGCACCAGGCTTCCTGGTATGAGAATGAACTGCCAGAAACCTGGAGGATTGAAACCAGTGGGTCTGGATGGACAAATGAGAAGCTGGGAATGATCTGGCTCAAAGAGATATTCAACAAACACACTCATGCTCGTACAATTGGCCGATACCGACTCTTGATTCTGGATGGACATGGCAGCCATAATGGACCTGAGTTTGACCAGTTCTGCATGGAGAACTCAATCATTCCTTTCTATATGCCACGTCATTCTTCCCATCTTCTGCAGCATTGGATGTGGGCTGTTACTCTCCTTTGAAGCGAGTATACAAGAAAAAGGTGGAGAAGCAAATGACGCTTGGGATCAACCACATTGATAAAGATGAGTTCTTGACCGTCTACTCTTTTATTCGCCCAGCAGTTCTAAGTGAAAAGAACATTCAGAGTGGTTCCAGAGCTACAGGACTGGTTCCATATGATCCAGAGCAAGCTCTTGCCAGCTCAACACTTATGCATACACCAACTCCTCCAGGGACTTCTCATAGCTCTCAGGCCTCCCGGGCTACAGCCACTCCTCACAATGTACGGCAACTGGAGCTACAGAGTGAAAAAGTTAAGAAGTATCTCAAGCGCCGTACGCAGAGTCCACCCAGCCAACTACTCGAGCTCTGGATCAGCTGGTCAAGGGATGTCAAATGGCCATGCACAGTGCTGCTATTCTGGCTGCAGAAAACAAGGCATTAAGAGCCGCAAAAGGGGTGGTCGAGCAGCCTGTGGAACGACCACAAAAACGAGAGGCACGCCACTGCAATATATGTGGTGCTCTTGAACATACTGCTCGTACATGCCCCCCGCGTACAGGAAATAGTTTAGGTGATTTTCTTCAGTAGTTGTTGTGGAATTGATGCTAAAGTTATTCAATGGTGGATAAGTGATCGGGAAGGTGATAGATTACGTTAGGGCGTGCGACTAATGTAACCATCATCATGACATGGGATATCCAAGAGCAGAGAGTTTCCAATGGTCGGTTCGACATCAGAATCGCAGGCGTTGCCACGAACGGAGAGATAACGGGGGATGGACGACATGAGAAAGTGAAAACAGTCCACATGGAATTGGAAATTGATTTGAATACGATTTATAAACATATCAACACGCTGCGCATCAGGCCGTCAGAACCCTCATCTGCGAGATATTGTACACGGAAAGAGATCCCTAACAGGCAATCGTACTTGGCATCTCATCTCCACCCAGTGGAGCGATTTCTGCACAACGCGGGACATGTTGATTCCACGTCGGTACGAGAGCGACGTTGCCCGCAACCCGCAACCCGCAGTCCCCAGACACACGCAGACAACCGTCGACCCCTCAAAGCTGAAGATTTCTCCGGCATTCCTGCCGTGACTTGCTGGCTTTATTTCTTTTATCATTATAATTTTTGGCCAGATCGAGTGAACCAACTCAGCATCACCATGTCAGCGGTTGGATTCGAGACACCTTCCAAGATTTGTGGTCAGAGATGCTCATGGCGTCCGTTCGAAGTAACAAGGTTAGCTGTGCCGAACGCTGATATCATCCTCGCTCCACGCTCGTCCATGCGAGCCACTTGAGCCCCAGAGGAGAGAGCTCGCACTTTGGAGGGGAGTGAGCTGATTCATCCACCACACGCCAGGCTTTCATCATCTACAAAGAGCATGTTAGTTGTTTATCTCGAGAAATGTAAGTTGAGGTAGAAGTTACACTCACTTGTTCAAAACTTGGAAGGATGAGGAAGGAAAAAAAGAAAGAGAAAAAAGAGAAGAAGAAGAAGAAAAAAATAAACCCAGCAAAAAAAAAGAGGCTTGGCATCAGGAACACGCTAGTCTGCTTTGGGTAACCAGAGCTTCCTCCCGATCTCCGCAGCACTGATTTACGAGGAGCACCACCGGGAAAAGAGCAGATAGTCATGCCATTGCAAACTCTGTTGGGCGTGAAACTACATTATTAGGATTGATTGTGGAATTGGAGCTTTTGCGCCATTGGTGATGTTTAGAGCAAAAGGCTCTGCCGGAGCCTTGAGGAAAAACCTCCTCCCTCTTCAGCAAAGCTATCTCGGCGTCTCTACCTACCTACGAGGGATCCGTGTTGCACCCCGGTTTGCACCGGAATGTGTTCTTCGTGTGAGGGGGAGACAGTGTCACGCAGGCAGGCCGCTGGGTCAGGTGGTGGATGCCTCCCCGAAAGCCCTTCCTCCGTTCTTGGAGGAATATAAGAATACGAGTAAGAGGAGCTCTTTTTCGTTCTGGGAGAGCTGCAGTCCGATGCGCAGAAGAGTAAAACTGACCGGTGGGGACGTAAGTAGTTTCCTTCCCGGCTGCGACGGCGAATTTGGCGGACATCCTCCAGCTGGACACGACGAGCGAACCAAGCGTCAACGTCTATGGCTATCTGAGCAATCCAAGAGCCATTGGCAAGAAACTCATCTTTGCCGACTTGATAGACCCCACGCTGGGACTGAGCATACAGCTCGTGGCTGCCAAAGGAGCTGGCGCTTTCGAACGGCTGGACGCGACAACTCCCAACAGCGCCGTCGTCGTGCGGGGGACGCTGAAATCGAAACAGGCCAAAAAGAATGCCCAGGAGCAGGAACCTCCAAAGGACGACCAAGGCCGCCTCTCGAGGCTCGAGATTGCGCTCGAGGAGGTCCAGTGTCTGAATGAATTCCCCAAGGACATTATAATGAAACCTGAGACCGTGTTCCCCCTGGAAAAGAGGTACCTCCAGCTGCGTGTGGAGAAGGATCTACGCGACGCCATTGCGTTCCGTGCGCGCGCAGCCCGTGTGCTGCGAGCGGCCCTGGAAGAGTGCAGCCCTCCGTTCATGGAAGTAGAGACACCGTTGCTCTTCAAATCGACCCCAGAAGGAGCCAGGGAGTTTCTGGTACCAACTCGGAAGATCGGTCTTGCATACGCACTTCCGCAGAGCCCCCAGCAGTATAAGCAGATTCTGATGGCCAGTGGGATACCGAGGTACTACCAATTTGCACGGTGTTTTAGGGATGAAGATTTACGGGCAGACAGGCAGCCGGAATTCACACAGGTACCCCATTGATGACATCTGTTCCCAACCTCAACGTACCATACTGACCGCCTAGTTAGCTTGATCTGGAAATGTCTTTTGCCAAGGGAGAAGATGTAATGTCTACGATTGAGACTGTGGTCAAGAAGCTCTGGTCCTCACTCATGCCGGATCCGCTGCCGCCAGGTCCGTTCCCAAGAATGACATACCAGGAAGCAATGTCAAAGTACGGCTCCGACAAGCCCGACACGCGTATCGGTATGGAGATTCTCAACGTCGGACATCATCTGCCGGACGACTTGATCTCCAAGATCTCTCCCCTCACCAACCCTGTGGTCGAGGCCTTGGTTCTCCGAGGAAACGATGATACGCGGGAAACAAGTGCGTTTATCACCGAGTTTATGGACTCTGCGACCGGCCGTGAGTTTGAGTCAAACCCAGACGGAGGTCCTGGCGTCTTCGTGTACGACGTCAGAAAGCCGCTATCCGGCCTGGGGCCGCTCGGGTGGGATGCAGCACCGACCATGGAGCGTTTGTTCGACCTCCAGCAGGGCGATCTGCTCATCCTTCAAGCCCGCAAAGATGCCCCTTTCTCCGGTGGGTCCACGGCCCTCGGAAATCTGCGTCGTGCCATTCACCAGGCCGCCGTCAAACAGGGATTCAAGCCCGCACCCACGGGATTCAGTTTTCTCTGGGTCACTCACTTTCCCCTCTTCTCCCCCTCCACGGATTCCGAACCAGGTCAGGGTGGTTCTGCCGGGATCTCGTCCACGCATCACCCTTTCACGGCACCGCTCGGCCCGGAAGATGTATCGGCCCTAGTGACCGATCCCACCAAGGCGATCGCAGATCACTACGACCTGGTCGTCAACGGTGTCGAGTTAGGCGGTGGCAGCCGGCGTATTCAATCCGCTGCAGTCCAGGAATTCATTTTGCGGGATGTGCTCAAGATGCCTCCCAGCAGACTGGACGACTTCTCTCACCTTCTTGAAGCGTTACGAGCAGGATGCCCTCCGCACGCGGGGATCGCTCTGGGCTTTGATCGTCTTGTGGCTGTCATGCTGGGCCGTGACAGTGTGCGGGACGTGATCGCTTTCCCTAAAACGGGCAAAGGAGAGGATGTCATGGTGGGCGCGCCAAGCCAGATGACAGAGAGCGCGCTGAGTACATACCACCTGAAGTTGCGCGAGGAGGCCGGAGACGACGGTCAAGCCCAAGGGTGATTGTACTGATGATTTGTACTATATGTATTGATTCTGTATAATACTGCATATACCGGGCAGAGGCATGGTGGGCGTTTTGGGTAGGGTGGTAGAGACTACATCGGAATAGACCATTTCGCTCGTATCTTGTTTTTGCTTGTTGAAATCAAGTGCTCCCCGATTGCATCCAAGTTTGAGGTAAACAGCCAGTCAGTCTTTCGGAGAACCACTCAGGAAGGGAATCTCATGGGAGTCGACACTTGCACGGTGGATCGGAGCTCAGAACAAAGTCAACGAGTGTAGATGTGCCAGGCGGGTGATCCCCTGTGGCAAAGATTTCAAGAGAGGAAAGTTGAGTAAAAGCTACAATCAGACAGACGACTCACTGTACGAATGCGACTCTAACCCGCTCCGCTATGCTCAAGAATGAATTTCATAGTCTCATAAAAACCATGAACAAGGCCCACCCTCCATCTCCCCGTTCAAAAAGGAACAAAAGATAAAAAAATTGTTGAGAGAGAAACAGCTAAACTTAGCCGATCTTTGCATTCGAAAAGTCCAGCTCTAACCACAACGAATCAGTCAGTAAATAAATAAATAAATAAATAAATATAAAAAAAAAAAACCAGCAGCAGCAGTCTTTTATCCGGAGCTGTGCATACTAACCGGGATGCTCTGCCTGGAACTTCTTCAGCAGCTCCATCTTCCTCTCCTCATCGCTCGTCGGCTTGCCCAGCTCCTTCTGCCGCTGATCGTACATCATCTTCTCGACCATGCTCCTCGTCTCGCCGTCGAGGTCACTCAGTTTCGACGTCTCGGGCACGATCTTCGTCACGTCGATCTTGGGCGCGCTGGTCACGATGTGCGGCCACCACTCCATCTTGTTGACCTTGTCGAGGTGCACCGAGACTTCCTTGCCTCCAGGCACGGTTTCCAGCGTCCAGGTGGACTCATCCGTGTGAATGGGGTGCGGGAATGAGCCCTGGTAAGTGAAGAAAAAAAATTTAGTTTCTTTTTAACATGGAGCAGTAGCAAAATCCCATTCATCAAGCCATCCAAGAGGGCAATATCAGTGCATGCGTAGTGCGTATCGTGTCAAAAAGTACGTACATCAATAAACGTCTCTCCGCCCTTGATCGCGACCTTGATCGTGTTCCGCGTCAGCTCGACGATCAAGTCTCTGGCCCGCGTCTCCGCAGGGACGGGGATGGCGACGTCTGCGTCGCGGATGGTCTGCGTCCATTTGTAGGGCAGCGCAGCTTGTTCGGCCTCCTCCTTTGCCCGTGCCTCACGGTCCAGACGCTCGCGCTCGCTGGGAGTCGGCGACGGGGCTCTGTCCGCCGAGGACATCGTGATCGAGAGGTGTCCGTCGCTTGCTGTGTGGTCTTGGTTGCGCCGACTCGGCGCTGTGGTCGTGTTGAGGGGTGTGCTGTTACGTAGTAATGATGTCCTACTCCTGGAGGAGCTTCGAACGCGGAAAGCGGCGGGGCAGCAGATGCGTTACCTGGCTCAAAAAAAAGGCTTCTGCGTTCTGATGATAGTCGCAAGAGAGGGCTGTTTTCTTTCGAGTGGGAGGAGATCAAGTCTGAATAAACTAAAATTATTTTTCTGAAGACGGTGAAACGCTCTCCCCACATCTAGATTGTTCTTCCTGTCGCAGAAAGCTCTCCCCGCTAGCAAACATGACAAACATCTGCCCTTTCCCATCTACGACGTGGACGGAGAAACCGAGATAAACATCTACGAATTAGCAGACATCACTTGAAATCAACATCTTAACCGTCTATCCATTTAACATTGTACAGTTACACGAGAAAGACTAAGCAGAGAAAAAAAAAAGGTCTTTGGACTATCGCTTTCATCACTCTCCGCCATCGTATCAAAATCTCACCGGGAACGAAACAAAGCAGAG
>FQSS02000472.1:0-36263 GCA_900128795.2 Malbranchea cinnamomea
AATTTATTTGTGCTGTTATTTCTTTTTCTTTTCTCGTGGATTTATGCATCAGGTAAGGAGGAAAAAAAGGGAAGTGAACAATGTAGTGAGCGAACATGGAACAGGCAAAAGTAACCAATATATCAAAGAAAGTGGGTCCATTTGTGGAAACCCATGACAGTTTCGGAACAAAAATCTACTTTGTGACCTTTCCTACTATCAGAGGGCCATTGGACTGTCTCGTCTCCTGGCGCTGACTTGGCCATCCGTATTCAACACTGCCATTCTTTGGTGCTCTGCCCGGAACGAACTCAGGTGCCTCGGGGCGCAGGCGAGATTGTTTCCTGGGGACCGATGAAAGAGGCTCCTCGTTATAGTCAGAATACCCAAACTGGGTGTCATTATTGAGCTCTGACTGGTCATACATTCCTGGCGTGTAAGTTTGAGGCTGTCTCGGGTGAGAAGGCGCGTGATGAGGTTCGTACTTCGACAATGTGAGAAAAAAAATTTTTTTCTCGACTGACTCAGTGAAGGTGAGAGTAGACTTACATCTCTGTTGAGAGGGAGCTGATAGTCCTGCCAAAAAGCACCGTCCGCATACCCATTCTCGTAATACGATTGGACTTCTGAGTAGGGATAATCAGAGTGACTAGGTTGCTGTGGATAGCAGGTAGCACAATTCACGCGGCCGCAGGTTTGTGGAAACGGCGGAGCATCCAGATGAGGATGATGAAGCTGGAAATTACCATCTGTGATACCATGTGGGCCGCTCTCAAGCGTGCGATTATAGGGTTGGTTAATCTCCAATGCTGGATCAGACAGCTTGTGGGCAGAATATCTGGTGGTGTTTTTTCTCTGTCATACTGTCAGAAGACATGCAATTCCCAGGGTGACAAGCAGGAGGTAAGACATTGATTTGATAGCACACACACCTTGGTCCATTTTGCTTTATGGGGTCTCTTCTTTGACGCGTTGCCTCCTGTGCGGTTATGCAAGATAGCAGGAGAATTGTCCATTGTTGCTGTACAGATAAAAACAGTCTAGGAAAAGAGTGGTTCACATGAAGTAGACTGTAAACTCTTTTTGTCTGAAAGGTCAAACTGTGTGACTGAAAAGTGAGAGAGTGAACTGGGCACTTCAACAGACTAGGGATACCAGGTCAATATCTGAATAGTCCATTAGCGCCAGGCGGGCTTTGTTGACACTGTTGAAGGAAAATTCCACAATGCACATGACAACAAGGAGAAAGAGCACGAGCTTGAGCTCGTCGCGCTCTGTTATTGAGCTCTTTCAACAAATATAAACTTGAATCAGGCTCAAAGTCTCGTCAGACAAGCTTGGAATGTGGCCAATTTTAGACGAAAGAAACCAAGTCTATGATAGCCTACAAAGAGGCCCAAAAAGATAGTAGTACTATCTAATAGTGATCCCTAGGAGCAACATGTATATCATACAAACAGCCCGTAGAGACCGGTGGCCCTAGGAGCATACACATATTCAGCGACTCGGAATTACGGTGCAGGCCACTCCGTGCACCCAGCACACAACGAGAGGCAGGAGCGATGGGAAAGACAAACAGCAGGGCCAGAAAGCGCACTCCATGGTTGTTCTGAGCTGGGAGATGGAGACATGGCTGGGAAGTTCTGCAGGACGTGCTCACACGATGCTAGGAGCTGCAGAGGTACTAGTAGTGATTAGTAACGTAATCCACAAGCGAGCGGAACACTTCTCCATCAGGTCCTGGGCCGACAACGCCTTCAAGCCTCAACTATGAAGAAAAACTAGTTAATTATATTATTGATTATTTTCTACATGCCTAGAGCATGTACGAGCAGTATGTCCAATAGTATTGCACATGCCTCAGCGTGGTGCAGCACGTTTTTGTGGTTGAGAGGCAGAAGCCTCTTCCACCTCTCTTTCCTCTGGCAGCCCTTGACCAACTGACGCAGGGCTTGGTTAGTTGGGTTGGGTGGACTCTGCGTACGGCTCTTGATGTATTTCATAACTTTCTCAGTCTGCCACTCCAGCTCACGTAAATTATGTGGAGTGGCTGTGACCCAGGAGGCCTGAGAGCTATGAGAGGTCCCTGGTGGTGGAGGTACGCATGGTGGTATTAAGCCGCGAGAGAACCTGATCAGGATCATATGGAACCAATCCAGCAGCTCTGAAACCACTCTTGATATTGTTCTCATTCAGAGCTTGCAAATGAACTGCAGGATATAGGGCCAAAAACTTCTCCTTGTCAATATGGTTGATTCCAAGCCGCATCTGGTTCTCCACCTGTCGTCCATACACTGCTTTCAGAGGAGAGAAGCAGCCAACATCCAATGGCTGAAGGAGATGGGATGAATGTGGTGGCACATAGAGAGCAATAATGTGATTCTCAGAGCAGAATTGATCAAATCCAGCTGAGGCATGGCTTCTATGCCAATTCAGAATCAACAGTCGGTATTTGCCCTTTGCACGAGGTAGAGTCTCCTTGTTGAACACCTCTTTCAGCCAATATAAGCCCAGCTGATTATTTGTCCAGCCATTTTCACTGACTCCAATCACCCAATCATCTGGCAATCCTTCTGTCTCATACCAACAGGATTGATGCATCTTTCCCTTGAGAATGATCATTGGACGCAGAGGCCAGCCCATTGCGTTGACTCCAGCAATAACAGTTACCCATTCTTGATCTCCAGGTTGTATAAGTTTGGGATTCCTGGTTTTTTCAGACCCTGTAACCACTCTTGCAGTTGCAATAACTCCCATCTGGAACACAGTCTCATCAAAGTTGTATATATCATCTGGTAGGATCCCGTACTTTGCAATGGTATTTTGTACAAGCTTAAACCATCCATGTATCAGGATCCTCACAAAGCGCCTGTTGGTAATCGTATTTGCGAGAGAACTTTGATTTCAGCTCCTCATGGCGGTTGACAAAGTTTCGTACCCAATTCCGGCCAACCGTGGCTGGGGGATTGGATCCTCGGTTGGCAAGGAGAACATTGGCCATTTCTCGTACAGTTCCAACCCGGGGTGGCTGACCTCGCTCATCCATGGCTAGAATCCATTGAATAAGAGATTCCTCCTCGGTAAGACTAAGCTTTCGGTTCTTGGAGGGAGTATTAACGCATGCCGTACGACCATGCATGCGATAGCTAAGGGTAGTGTGAGGAACATTATAACTTTGCTGCTGCTCGTATAGTTGAAATTTGACCGGATTTAAGGGCCTGAATGGCTAAAAGAACTCTTCCTTCCAGATAAGAGAGTGATCCCTTTTCATCGTTGACATATTGCTTAATTGACAAGAAAATGTGGGTTGAGTAAAAATGTGCTCCGCTTGCTTGTGGGTGGTAGGACTCGAGACTTGTTATCGGCTGTTTGTAAATAATGACAAACTTGACTGGAATCTCGGGGTTGAGAGATGCCAAGACCAGCCTCTGCTTGGCAACAACTCACTTGGACGTCCACCAGAAAGTAGTTTCACTCTATTTAACATGTCGACGGTCTACCGTCCTAACAGATCAAGCTCCAGCTCCTCTCCCAGGCAGTTGTTCATGATGGCATGATTTACTGCTCCGGTAGCCTTGGAATTGATCCGGCGACTGGCAAAATGGTAGAGGGTGGTGTTGTTGCATGAGCCGTAAGCATCGGCCATCCCTTAAAAATTGCCTCGAGGAATCTAAAATATCCACAGACCCAGGCGCTCAAGAACCTCGCTGCTGTCTTAGAGGCTGGGGGCAGCAGTATCAAGAACGTAGTCAAGGTCAACGTCTTTCTCAATTCGATGGAACAATTTTCAAAGATGAACAAGGCGTACCTGGAGGTATTTTCTTTCAGATGGCGTGAAAGTTCCGAATGGAGACGATACATTTCTATCCATCACAGTGAATGCTGACCTACGTGTTCCAGTGCCGCACATGCGTAGCAGTGAAACAGTTACCTCTCAACTCCGACGTCGAGATTGAGTGTACCCCTTTTCTGTGCGTTGCCTATTTCTCGACAACGACAACCCCCCTTCGTGCTGACGGTCAACAGGAACAAACCTGCTTCGAAGCTGTGACATTCCACAGTAAAATCTCTCTGAAAATTCGTCGAAAACTGTCTAGAACCTAAATTACATTACAACTGAGCATTACCAGCAGTATTGTTTTCCTGGCTTGCGGTGGTGATCTTCAAGATGTTTCACACGAGGTAAAGGCCTCAATCCGGTATTTCAAATGTATCTGGCACCCAGAATTGATCCTGGGCTGCTACATTTGAAGTAGCTGCTTTGGCTGGGTGGATTTGCGAGTACCTCCATAGAGGCTTCAACTAAAAACCGCTGGGGGACTGGGGATTCGACGAGAATTCGTCAACATCCAGCGTCTATGCCGTGGGTTCTTTGTTCCTTCGGCTTCTTCGTCAACCATTAGTTTCAGAAGAAGCGTTGGCTCCTAAGTTCAGGACCTTTTCTGAAGACAGGCGCATGAAAATGTTTTTCCCGGGCGAATAAATTGTATGGTTTTTAATCAATGCGACATTAATATTCCACTCCAGACATCTTAGCACTCCTAGTGCTTGCAGCAAACGTCGGGGTCCTCCGCTGATCTTCCCATTTTTGGTAATTCGACATTCATCTACTCCCATTCCCCAGTCCTCTTATGTTCAGGAGTTGGCTCAAATGGTGTGACCAGGAGGATAAAGCCATGGAGTGTCCTCCCATTCCTGCTGGGGCAAGCAGCTACTTGGAGCTGACAGGTTGAAGAAGTGAGCATCACTCACATTGCATATGATAGCGGTTGAGAAATATTTTTCATACAGTTCCAGCTCCAGGTCCATGGTCAGTCCAAACATTCAGTGGGTATCTCCGCGAAAATGCGGTATCCAGAATCCAGAATCCTGGCTCCAGACATAAAAGGGTGAAATTAAAGAAAGGACCGAGTCACAAGCACGGTGGTTCCCAAAGATTTTCAGGAACCAAGAAACCAAGAAACACGCTTAATCCAAGACAGTGAGCGCCTCGACTTCCTGGACGTAGAATGCTCACCGTAACCTTCAGTTTCCATCAAGTAGTTCAACCATCTCGATTAAAACCAGCTTGGACTCAAGTGACTTAATTGCGAATAAGAGGATAGGGCTTCAGGAAAGGGTAAAATATCGGTCGATCAAACTGTCATCCACCACGCCACGTCGGGTGCCTCAGAGCCCCCTGACTGGTTATATTAGAGCCCAAGTGACCGATAAATCGCTTCCTGTAGGGGGAAAAATGGTTAGCACGGTATATTAATTACTTTTGGTATGTAAGGAAATGCTGTTGCTGAGCGTTTGAGCTGCTTCGTTAAGTCCTCAACGGAAAGCAAATCCACGGATTTCCTGATGGTCAATGGTTCGGAGGAATGTGCCACTCAAAGGTGAACGGCCAAGGAGACGGTCTTAAAAATATGAGAGAGATCAACGGTATCTGTCACGGTCCAAACAATTGGTTGACCTTGGCTTTTGCTTTGTCCGTTATCCTCCTTCTATTTTTATTTGTTTTATATTCTTGGTTTTTATTTTTTTTTCCCATCTTTTCTCTCTCCATTGAGAAATTTTTTGGCGTTTCATGCTTTTCTTTCGGTTGACGATATGCAATCTTGTTTCCGCGGACGACAGTCGTGCTCACCGAAGGAAACGCAAGACCCTAAGTAACCATTAGCAAACACAAGAATGTAGAAGGGGCAGTAGTCATAAGAGTGAGGAAACTAACGCGGCGGCCTGACTCACCATCAGACCAAAGGGGACTTGGAGGATTTGGGCTTCAGGTCGTCGGTTGAGAATCCACAACGAGGAATCGAAGGGAGCGAGTAGTTACCGCTCGCACACTCGGTAGGTGCAAAACGTCTTCACAAAGACTCTGATGATAGTGTTCAAAAGGCGTTCTCAAATCGGCGCACATGGTATTTGTACTTGGTTGTGGGAACGAATAACGATAGCGGAGATATTTTGTTGCGTTTGAATTGAATGCAAACTGCACCGAACGTAAGAGACTTGACGGCACTGAATGCAGGGGTCTCGAGAGGAAGAGGATTACTTCCAACATGAACAGACGTGAAACTCAATCGCCAGCAGAAGCGGAATAAAGGAAATGATTGAAATATCAGTCATTGTGAACTCCAGAATCGGCTTTCGCTTTCTCGGCACCAAAGCATCGTTGGAAGTAATTAAGCGCCAGATGCAAGATGCTATGCACCCAGATAGTCAACTAATGCAGTTAATGTGTATCATTTGAACTATTTAGACTTACCCTGGTAGCTTGACAGTGGCGAATTAGCAAGCATTAGGCAGGAGATGAACACGCATCCGTAAGACTTTGTTTGGAGGGATAGTGTGAACGAGTGGGAGGAAGTAAGTCAAATCTGAAATTGCAGGCGGTATTAAGGTGAGAACGTCGCAAATACGGTGAAAATAGAAGTTGTCCATATCATCGTCGTTTCCGTTGTAATTTTTTATTTCTTTGAGGCGGGGGTCGTTGTGGTTGAGCGTCACGTTCGAGGGGTGGGTTGCCTGGGCGGACAGGCAAACAAAAAACAAGAGAGGCCGCACAACCGAGTTCTGAGCTTTGCAGCCTCAGCAGAGTGTACAGCACACCTAGAAGTCTGGTTAGAAAATTCCAGAGTTACCACACAAAGCAACTTCGTGAGAAAGCAGGAGCACACACAATCAGGGGAAATTGGCTCAAGTAATAGTTATGGGAATGATCGCGGAGCAAAGTAAAAGGGGTCGCATTTGCTGAAACGAGCCAAGGACATTGGACCTACTAAAGTAGGAGAGGAAAGACGTCACCACGACCAAAACATCCAAAGACGAGAGGCCAAAAGTAGTAAAGGCCCAACTTGTGCGAGGATATATTCACGTCCAACAACAGATGCACCAAAAACGTTTAAAAACTGCATCAGACCCTGATAAAGATTGCTGCAAAAGCACTGGAACTTCAGCTCTTGAAGTGAAGTATTGCTGAAGATCCTGGCTGGGAACGGCAAAGTATTGTGGTGTTGGTATGCAACGAAACGCAGTGCTCGTTTTCGGGAGGTATCGAAACGCGGAGACGGGGGAACACCAAGGGCAGAAGGGCTAGTTAGACTCTGAAGAATGAAAAACGGAACCGTAAGTTGAAGATCACCGGTAAGGCATTTTAGCGTTCTGAAGGTTTGTGCAGCCGTTGGTGCTGGTTCGTTGAGCTTGTTGAGGTAGATGAAGAGGGAGATGTGAAGAAACTTCGAAGGCATCTCTGGAAAGGTAGCCGTTCCTCGTTTAGCGGAATTCGCCTAGCCCAGACATTTCCAGAGAGGGATGTTGACAGGTTGCCCTAACGAGTCGCAGCCCTAAACGCAAACGCAGGGAGCACGTTTCAAGTCAAAATTGCTTGCAGGATTGACCTAAAGCGCAGTAAAACGCCAATAATCAGAGCATTGTGTCCAAAAGAGCCACGGCAGTTGAGTGCATGGCTTCCTGCCCGTGAATGAACACACCAGAGCAACAGAAACAAGGCGAATATGCATCGCCAATAAGCCAAGAGTCCGGTAGGCTGTGTAAAAGAGAGCGATCCCTAGACGTTGCAACTGGTTGTGGAGTTCCAACCCACGATCCTGGAGCCGGATACTGAAGTGAAGCCCCTCCTTAACCACTCGCAGTAACTCTTCAGTGCAAGAGTAATATGAAAGGGTGTTGAAATCCAACACGACTTAGAACCACTAGCCTAAGAATTAGTCCTTGGGGCTCATTGGGTTACAGCCTGTTGGACAAATCGACACACAACTTGCACAGGATAAGAGCACAGAGATGAATTTGAGTTAAAATCAGTAGACAATGAAACTGAGAAGCAGAATAATAGATTGTTCCATCTCCCGCATGTGGCTGGAAAATGACATCGAAGCCAGAGTCCTGATAAATTTAAAAAACGACTTGTGAATCATGTACCCTCAAAATTTATGTCTTTTGCAATAGTGGTTGACATCAAGCCAGCAACTCTATTAAGTTTTTCTCATTTTATCCTTGTGTAGAATCAGCTCTGCAGAAAAGAACCAAGAGTGAGTCAGGACTGGCGTCCTGCTCTATCCATGTTGGATGCATCAAGGTCAATTTTGTCACTTGAAGTCTCACACGTCCTTTGGGATTCCCACATATATACTTTTAGCGCATCCTCCCTAGGTCAGCCCCATATAGACCCCTTTTTTCTCTTAACCAATCATGGTTCGGAGAGACCAACGTCTCACTCCTGAATAATATGTAGCTGTCGAACAGACTGTCGTAACCAACTCAGCTAGCTAAAAGAACTTGTCCTTCAACTAGTACCTGAATCCTGTTCTGTCAACAGTAACAGATGCTTCATAGGACAGAGTATGGCTGTGGTGAACTGATTTACCTGTTATATTAATGTAGTGCTCATTCTCTTAAATGCTACCCTATTCATGCCTAGCAATTTGCTGAAGATAGGAGCAGGTTTCTTGGGGAGATAGGGGATAGTAGGAGAAAGCTTGCCCTGCTAGCAG
This sequence comes from Malbranchea cinnamomea, assembly GCA_900128795.2. NCBI lineage: Eukaryota > Fungi > Ascomycota > Eurotiomycetes > Onygenales > Malbrancheaceae > Malbranchea > Malbranchea cinnamomea. Next base: position 8,478 of record FQSS02000472.1, read on the forward strand.
TACTTAGGAGTGTTACAGACTATCACCCATCACAATTGAAGAAAGAAAAGACGCCTAACAATCGTAATTCTTCGACTCTCTTTCCATGACTCAAGGTAGAGAGATTTATTTTGAAAAGCTATCAAGTTCATTCTCAGCCCATTCCCGGACAACCTGAGACAGACGGAAGGCGTTCTCCTTCGCCATGGCGCAAGAAATCTCTGCCTCTTTTGCCGCCTGCATAGCGGTTAGCATTGCCTTCTCTGCGTCATGCGCGTAGTTGACCGCTTTTATAAGAATTTTGCCAATCTGATTCGACCTGGTTAACAATACTTACATTACTGAAAACGGAGCCCGCAATGAAGCGGAAACAAAGACAAAAAAAATGGGAGGGGGGGGGGGCTTCAATTCAGGCTTACCCTAATTAATTTCTCCTTTTTCGACGTCTCTTGTTCAAGACGGGCGGCTTCAAGTAGCTCCATCGTCAAGCTGCTAATGTTGTTAGTGTCTCTCATGGCTGGAGACTCAGCAAGCTGAGATACGGAATACACTGGACGTAAGGTACGAGCGGGCAGATCGTCGCTAATCTGATCTGAGTGAAACACCTGGGAACGTGATTGATCGAGTCTGATGCTGTTTCGGGAAGCGATAGCTCCGTTCGAGTGAGAGTTGTATTCACTTGAGGTGATTGCTCCCGCTGCTGGAACTTTGGAAGTTCCCTTTAAATGGTCCTTATTTTTTGCAAAGAGACCGCGGAAGTTCTGAAATACACCTCGAGTTGGAAATTTCGGTTTGGCAGTCACTGCTAGAAGTTTAGATTCACGGGCTGCTGAAGGACGCTGTTTTTGGGGCAGCATATTGTGCGTTGGGTTCCGCACTGTTTCGAGGCCAGGAATTGGCTCGTGTGCTAGTTGACCAACTGATGCATTCTCCCCATTAGTCTTCATTCGATGTGGCACAATATGTTCATTTGACTGACGGCGCCGTGCTCGACGGGATACGTGACTAGCCACTGCGTGTTGGACTTCTTCCCTTCGAAAGGGACTAGGAGGATTCCCAAGATCCGCACGTTCGAATGGCGTTGTTGAGCGACTGTTGTTGTACTTTATGGGTGACTTGGCACCAAAACTATCATTTGGTCGACCGTCCTCCATAGCTTTTATAGAATCTTGCTCATTTCTATTATTTCCATGTCTTGTGTGGCCATGTTCATTGAACTTCTTTCCAGGGCTATTAAAATAGAGAGACACAGAGATTTCACTGCCTTGGCGAAACGGATTCGTGGGGTTCTTGGTTGGTGTTCCAGCAACGTTTTTTGCTGTCGATTGCTTCGACTTGGTGCGCCGTATATGTGGTGGCGATCCGATCGCAGATTCGGTGCTCTTAGCCCCGGGAAGAGTTTTGGTTTCAGTCCGAGTTTCCTCTCGTTTGGGAGAACGTGCAGCAATGTCTGTAGGTGACCGCGTCTTGCGTTTCGAAGTCAAATTGCCGATAAAACTGTCTGTTGACAGCCTGAAGTCTTTCCTTGTCCCTGATCGTCGTCCGGATCGTATATCTTGGCTATCCTCCCCTCCTGTTCCCATAATAACCCTTTCAGCATCGGGAGAAATGCGGAGGGTAGGACCATTCGAACGACCCGCAACCGACAGCTGCTTCAGTTTAACTCCCCCTGGTAAGACCTTGACGTTATCTGATGTAATCGGCTCATCATTATTAGGCCCGTCATTACCTTTCGGAATTTCGATAGCGGTTGCTACACGAGCTTCACATAGTTCCACTTCACCAGTCTCTTCGGCTCCCTCACTCTCGAGGAAGGATGGCTTCTGATTCTCAGCGTCCTTGGACTCATCCACCGCTCGTGACCTAGTGTGCAGACCATCACACTTTTTATGTAGCAGTCGAGAAGGATAAGGAATGCTGGTTTTATTGCCTGGTGTAAATGCTTGTAACTTTGGTCGGCCTTCATTGCTTCCATCGTTAGTCGGACTACTTGCAGACACTGTGGGCGACGAGATGCGTGGAATTCTCGACTTTCGCTTTGACAAGCCGCGCACATTTTCCAGATTGCCGCTTGGTTTAGAGGTCAATGACTGAGCAAGAAGTGCGGCCTTTTTGCTCCGAACACTAGCTGGGGCGGGAGATTGACATGAGAAAACTTCATCAAAATCGTAATTTAAAGCACCTGTGTCGGAAGACTGGGAAGTCTGACGCGTTGCATGTGGCGACATGGATGCCTGTAAACGATCTCTGAACGGGTTTGGCTTCACAGGGATGCTATCTTGTTTCGTTGGCGTCACAGTGGACGACTCGTCCACCTTGCTGTGATCCATATCGCTGTCCTCAATAGGGGACTCAAGCTGATCTGACATTGAAGGGTTCTCGGTGGGAGATTTTCCAGCAGAAGCGTTCATTTGTGATTTGTTGTCAACGAAAAGAGCTGAACCCTGAGACCTTTTGAATGAGTTTTTCAGAGCTGATGCCGTGGCAGTATGAGGTGCAAAACCAGAACTGGAATTGAGGACAGCAATCGATCTGTTGTTCCCACAGTTTATGACGTTGGCAGATGGCGCGCTAAATTTCCCTTCCTCTCTCACCTCAAGTGTTGTTGGAGTCTCGCCCTCTTCGCCTGCTGATAGTTGGTCTGTGCCCCTTTCCCAGGGCTTTGCCGGAGAAACGGTCAATCGAGTTTTACTAGCTCCAGGTCGACTTGATAATGGGCAGTCCAATGAAAATTGGTTTTCAATTATGTCACGCGGTTCAATAAACGTTTCTTGACGGTCTCGAGCAGGAACTGGGGGTCGAGGAAGAGGTTTCTCCGGCGGTAGAGCCTTCGGGACGTTCACTGGGACTTGTGTCTTTCCTTGATTTCCCGGTGATGTATTGGGAGTTTTACGCGGATGCGCAGTCTATAAAGATAATGTTGTTAGATAATGAAATATCCACGCAGTTAAAGCGCATACCTTCGGCGACGCTCCCGGTCTCCTCAACCTTTTGGAAAAGAGAGGAGTATCGGTATCTCTTACAGTCGAGGCAGCCAACCTATTGGTGCCAGGCGTTGATCCCCCAAACGATGCAACTGACTCGCTTCGGACCTCAAGAGGTCTTTTCCAGATTGAAGCCGCCGGAGTACGAGTCATTGGAAGTCGGTTACATGATCGGGCATTAGCACCAAGGCTGTGTTTCGGATGTCTTCTTCCAGCCATCACAGGAGAGGCATCGGTGCCCGTTGTATGCCCAGGAGGCTTTCGAAGAGCACCATCACTGTGCCTCGAAGTCAGATGGCGGTCAGACTTGGATCCGGGTATAGTAATCATGCCGGCATGAAGAAGGTAGAATCGTTGGGTGCGAAGGATATGAAGGTTGACTCGAGCAAAACCAAAGTAGTGCAGGGTCCCGTTAACGAGTTAAGCGAAAGTATTTTCATAAGATTTTGAATTGAAAGGATATCCTATGATGGCAACCGATATCATGCAAATGGGTAGCCCAAAGCCTGAGCAAGCCAACCAACAATATACACCATCAGAGGTGCCGCAAGATGTGAACACAAGAACAGACTTCACACAACAGATTCAGCTTGCATTGTTGATAACAAAGGGCTTTAGAAGAGATAGCACTTTCGCAAAAGGGATTTTCCGGAGAGTCCTGTCTTTCCCAAAGAGGCACAAAACATGCGTCTCTTAGAGTGTGGTCCGTGCACAGTCTAACTGGCATGAACGATAGAGACTTTTTTAGGGGTTGTCCTGGAAAGGTGGATATAGCAAAGGGAGGTGTATGATATGCCTATAAACCAGCATATCATCAGGAGATGGTATAGAACAAAAGAATATCAAGGAGGGCCCACCCATAATTCAATAAGAATAACAGCCTGAAACCAATGTATATTTCCCTGGGATAGTCGCTTAATTCACACTTTCCGAAGTCAAAGACCATGCTCCAGCATCCAGGAAGCATTAAGCGAATCAGTTGATTCAAAGATGGCAGTGGTGGTCATCAAAGTGGGAACAAACAAACAAAGAACCGTTCTGGACGAATGGGAAGACTCGACGAAAAGGAATAGAGCGGTTCTTCCGAGAGATCTTGTACCCTTGGATGACTTCAAGATATAGGCCCTGTTTCCTATAAAATAATACCTGCACGCCTTGTGGCTTCTTTTTTTCCTATACACAAATCGTCCAGATCAGTGTCCTGACTCAATAATGCAGCCCATTTATCGTCGGTAATTGTGCGGACCCAAGCTCACTGCTAGTTCAGTTAGTTAGCATTGCTTTGGTTTCCACAGAACAATCGCAAAAATTTACAGAATTGCTACATGGTTCTGACGATTTCGCCTGTCTCCAGAAGGCCACCGGTGCAGAGAAAGTAGCGGGTAGCTAGACAACCAACCTCAGTACTTTCGGATTATTACTCAAACCCAGAAATACTGTAATCCCACTATTCGAATGTGGATTTGCCTGCTAGCTTTCATATCATTCGCTCACCTCCCATTCTACCTGCACGGATGATGCGGCAGTCCCACCCATGCTTCGTCAAAGCAGCTCAAACCGTCCAAGACGGCTTCCTTCAATCATTTCTTTAAACCACGGAATTCCGCCAAGGGTTCGAACGTGGCGTCTCACCGAAAATAGTGGTTTGCCGGGTACGACTGGTTCTGTAACGGAAGACACAGGGCCCATGGATGTGGGGAATACTCCTCTGAAGGCAGTCTCTACTTCCAAATTTGGGTCCTTTGGAAGTAGGTGCAAATCCTCCAGAGCACTCTGTGAGTCCGCAGAGAGGCTACCAACGGTGACAGACATGTAGTCAGCTTCTTCCGGTGGGTTTTCAGATCAGTACATTAGGGAAGTTCCACAAAATCCACAGAAGTTGCGCCTACAGTAAGGCGAGTGATGCGGTACAAACGTCCGCCGAATGTCATTATGCGTCTCATCGGGGAAAGGGCTCGGTGATAGATTGATACCATGTGAGAGGAACCCGAAGTCAGACAGTCAATGGGGCTGCTTGGAAACGCCCTGGCACGGTAATTGCCGTTAGCTCAGTCCTGAAAGGGGTTCGACCAAGGGAAGGGCGCACTATTATCCCTGCTAACGTCAAAAAAGAGCTCAGCATATTCTGTGGCATCTTCGGCTGACGGAACGAAGATAGCGTATTGACTTCGGCCACAAGAAGAGCTTCCGCTCAGAGAAGGCTGATTCATTGCCCACGTGCCCGTTGAGTTACAGAATCGCCATCAAATGATTGAGTTTTCAGTTCGGAGAAAAATGTGTTAATAGTCCAGTATACTTAGCCCATCACTTGCTTGGCCCTGTGTCAAGAGCAAGGACACGCAACCTGGCTTGAATCATTCGTCAACCAAGGTTGTGATCCTCGGATTAGCATCGGAGCGCGGCCGACACTCCACCTTCGACTTCTCCCAGTCTCACATTCTGATTGGGGCCCCGCGTATCACCTGCTAGCTTCAGAGAACCAAGGCCTGACACAAAACACCTTGTGAACACTCGCCTCGAAATGGACAATTGGGCTTAAGCCACGGATATTTAAATAATGCAGCTGGTAAGAACGAGTGAGAGAAGTGCGCATCCTGTTCCAGTCGTTTGATAACCTCACGACTTGTTGAATACTGTTCCCCGGTTTCTCCTCACGAAACCTCCGCGCGTCCATGTGACTGGCAAGACCCTTCACGAATGCCCATGTCATCCTCGAACACATCTTCTCCCTCTGTCAAATCGGCAAAGGAGTCGTCAATGTCTGCCTCGCCAGGCACTGGAAACTCTGCGAATGGCACAACTCCAACTCCGATTTCGAACCCTCTTAAACCCGCCCCCGAACCAAAGCCCCGCTTGACGGAACAAGAGAAGAAAAACAACCATATTGCGTCGGAGCAGAAGCGTCGAGCTGCTATCCGGGAAGGATTCGATCGCCTCACGGAACTTGTACCCGGGATCCAGGGTCAGGGCCGTAGCGAGGGAATGGTTTTACGGAAGACCGTGGACTTTATGCAGATGAAGCTCCAAGAACGAAGGGAGCTGATAGCTGAAATCGAGAAAAGGGGCGGAGTTGTGGATGAGCGGCTGCGCCAGGCTATACAGGACCGCTGAATACCTCAATGATGGTGCCCACGCTGGCCGTTCGACACGCATCATTTCTGCCCTCAAGATCAGGATCTCTTACGCGACTACGAAGATACGGGCTTCGGAAACATGATATTTGTACATAATATATAAGGACGGTATATGGGATGGCTCTGGCGTCTGGGTCTTACTCGTCAAGCCTCACTATCCGGATGTTCAAGACTCACGGCTTGCGGTGCTTTGCTGGCAAACTTACACGCAAGCAAACAACACTCAACAGGCTGATTCAATCGAGATTTAGTCTTGGTGGTGAGCGTTGGTGTGCATCAGGTGGTTTGAAATTTTCACTGGCGCTAGAGAACATGGACTGCAGAGGTTTCAGGACAGTTGACAGGCAGCATGTTTGTATATTCTCTACTGCAATTAGGATGTTTCGAATACCCAGTTGTACTGTGTGCCATTCTGTCTCCTGTACTTCTAACAAAAGACCAATGACCATACATTGTGGTAGCATGCTGTTGGTGCTCGCGGTAATATCGCAACATCTACTCCGTACCCCACAACCATTGCGTTGTTCTCCAGAAGTCAGCATCAGTGCCTCAAACGCATACAATATCCACTTACATAGTAGTCATTCGTATCATTGCACTTTTAACAGCTGATCAATTAAGCAATATACCACCATAATGAACACGTTAATTAACTACGTCACTTCTGCCTTCCAAGGCCCTGTAAGTATCTACTACGCACCCTGCAGAGCGTGGCTCGACCTGGTTGCGTGGCCTCTGCACCACATCCTTCCTTTTCTCCACCTACGGTGACCTAAATAACATACACATCCTTTCCTACTTCATTTGTACTCATCTCTCAGACCAGAGACATGTCGGAAACAAGTCGTCTCGCCCCGGACAGTCCTCCTCCGGCCTACGAAGAATCATCCCCAGCGACAGAAAGGCCTCCCACAAGCTCCATCACCCTTCCACGCCCACCCCCTCTCACCCTCCCCGTCCTGGAACATCTCCGCTCAAAGCGAGTAATCCTTGCGTCCGCCTCTCCGCGCCGCAAACAGATCCTCTCTTATCTCGGCCTGCCGAACGTCGAGATCATCCCCTCTAACACACCTGAGGACTTCCCAAAAAATCTGTCGCCGTTTGAATATGCACTACAGACAGCTACGCACAAGGCGCTTACTGTATACAGACAGGAGATAGATCACCCGGAAAAGGGTGATCCAGGTCTGATTCTGGCCGCAGACACCATTGTCGTAGACATCACGACGGGCGATATTTTGGAAAAACCGCGGTCCGAGGCGCACCACATCAGTATGCTAAAAGCACTTCGAAATGCAGGAGAGCACAAGGTTTTCACAGCTATTGCAGCAATTGTGCCGCTAGAGAGTGCGAGGGACCCTGGATATGCGTTGGAAACCGTCGTTGAAGAGACAATTGTGAAGTTTGATCCTACCATCTCAGACGATCTAATCCTTGCATACGTGCGGACCAGGGAAGGAGTCGATAAGGCTGGAGGATACGGAATGCAAGGCATTGGGTCTATTTTAGTTGAAAGAATTAATGGCAGTTACGACAACGTGATTGGGCTGCCACTAAGGGCGACTCTAAAGTTGATTGAGAAGATCATGTCGAAGGCGGATGATGACGATCGATTGGCTGGTGAATCAGCCGATGAGGACTGATGCAGTTTCACTCTGCCTGGGCTTTGTCGCTTCACATATCATTCCTTTTCAACCACCTTTCTCCAGCCCGCCGTCGCGAGCGGGGTTCCAGAATGGCGTTTGGAGGGCACAGTTAGGGAAGTTATCAGAATTGGATAAATGTAAAGTTAACTCCACAACCAGGAACTCAAGATGTCTTTTCAATAGAACTTCAACTGATACAGGGCATCGCCAAAGGATATGGACCAAAATGATTTACTTGAACAAGACAAGAAAAAAAGAAATCCTAACGGCAAGAAAACAGAAATAGGATGTCTGTAATTACGCGGTCCAAATTCTCTTAATAGCTTCTGTCAAACCAACATCGTTGGTTTCGAACTCGTACAAACCGACCGACACTGCAAGAGTGCAAGCCCGAAGGAGCCACTTCAAGAAGATCCGAATGTTCGGAACACGCCAGGTCGGGAAGTAATCAGTGATACAGGCCCTGAATAGAACGTCAGCTTGACTGCTGCGGCGCCTTAGGTGAAAGAATGAAAGAAAGCGGTCAAAGCAGGACTCGTCATTACGTACTGGAAACCGATGTGCGAGTGAATAACCAAAGCGCCGCAGAGAACAGCGTCCATAACAGGGTTCAATGAGCCACCCGCAAATGGAGCAATGGTCAATGGAATAAGGGAAGCGGCGACGAGGCTGAAAACCGTCAGCAATGACATTTCCTCCAATATGCGGGAAGAAATCATTCCATACCGCTCAAAAGTCCAGTGATAACTGCCATGGGTAGGGGAGGTCGGAGGAATAGGAGCAGGGTCGTTAGCTAGAGCAACCGCATGTTAATAGACGAGATCCGCTGGTTCGTGATGTTGGGATTGGCAGCAATCCGTCCAACTCCGGTCCAATGCTATCATCAGATAAAATGGAAGGGTATTACATACTTGTGCCCTGTATGACCTCTGCGAAGGGAAACGTAGTAGTTAGCACAATGATTGCCGTTTGTGCCGTATTGGTAACCAGGTTTGGGTGTCAGCCCGATCGTCGCGGAAAATACTCACGAGGCAAAGGGGGCAGAATCTGTCTCCGGCTGGTCGCGTGGAATCCAGCCACGCCCATGAGATTGTTCTTCGTTTGCACAGGCTTCAGTAACGCAGGCGTCGCAGCGGGCACCTTCGTTGAGTAGAATGCTGTCCGCAAGCCTGCGGTCGAGAGGGAGACAGCGGTCTGTCTCAGAGCGAAGGGAGAAGGCCGCAAAATCGAAGCCATTTTTGCAAATCGTCAGGTAAAACGGACTCGAAGCAGTACCGCTGCCTTAACACTGGCGTATGGAATTCGCAACAGAAGGTGAACTTGAGATGTGAGCACTCTTGGCTCTCTGTTTCGGGCTTGCCTCGGGTCGAGCAGATGTTCGTCAGCAAAATTGCCTTCACGTGATTGGCTGGTCCGGCCCTCCGCAACCGAAAAGTCCCGTCTGGAGGAATCGCAAACTCAACGACAAATATCCAAGCATTGGACAGCGCGCCGAAATTTACATTTGAGGCTTGCACTTGGGAAGCCTGGCAGTTGGCGGGTCGAATCGTTGACAATGTTCAAAATTTATTCCCAGCGCGGCGTTCCACTGCTCTATTGACGAGCGGTAAGGTTCACCGTCCAGGGTTTCCATCCCATTATCATCTGGAATACTGCTCTTGCTATTCTGCACTGAGTATGCCTTCGGAGCGTAAAAACAAGGTGCTACTACTATCGGAGTGAAAACCAGCATAACACATCATATGATCTGTTTTACTTTCTATGTCATTTATGCCATGTTGACTTAAAAATTCAATTCGCGGGAAAGATGATCCCAATGAATGTTTCTTACTCCAAGGGTATTCTTCCACTGCGAAGTTGGCTAAAGTCCAGAAAAGACAGCAAGCCAGTCTCACTATTTTGGACATTACAATGTCAATTGAGAAATCGCCCTCATTAGCTCGCGAGTCATAATTACCTCATACTCTCAATAGAGCAGGCAAAATCCAAAACATTTCCAGAATTAATGATGTATCGAAAGTTGTTTCTAAAGTGTCTGTTGAAAAGCAACGCTACCTAGAAGCTCTCACTCCTGTAGAATGTAGGAACAATCAAGGTAGGAAGGGCGCCATGTGGCAAGAGGCTCGAATGTGTTGCGTGGAGCCGCCTGCTGAAGCTTCAACGGCTGGTGCTGCTCAAGAATGAAATCCTCATGCTGTCGACCCTGCTTTATTGTTATTTTGGAAAGGGATAGTTCTCTTTTGACAGAATCTTGGGTGGCTGGACATCTGACTTGTGGACTGCAACAAAGACCTGGTACAAACGTCATCATCGTTTGAACGATATTGAGGCTTGTCAAGATTGATGACTCTCTCACTTCACCGTTCTGGAAGAATCCAATGCTCAATGACTCCCGTCATGACCATAATTCGAAACAGAGAAACTCCTTGACAATCAACAGGTTGTTGACTGGTGAGTAGAAACAGGAAATGGTTAAATCAATTAGCCAGAGGAGAGTGTGTTCGACTTCACAACATCAACATCAACATCAGGGAATAATGAACCATGTTGTCCTCTCTGGTGATGTCAGGACAAAAATGTGTAAGACGAAAATAGTCAGCAACCAATAGGATGCGATGAAGTTCTGCCATTTCTGTGGTCATGTGATTGGTTGAAGCAAATTGTCTTCCGAACTTCAACGCAAGCAGACCACAGCTTTCTCAAGGCACAGCGCCCACTGCCAGCCCTCCCTCCTCAACTCTCCTACATCCCTCCCTGTCACAATGGCCTCCCGGAGACTAGCTTTCAGTCTCAACAATGCTCTGCGCACCCGCGCCGCTCTTAGGGCGGTGCAGCCGGCCAGAGGATTCGCGACTCCCATTTCCGCCGCCTCGGCCACAACGCAGTCAACCACACTTTCTAATGGATTGACGGTGAGGAACTGGATCAACTTACGTGGTAAATCAATGAGCTGCTACTGATAACCCTGCAGATTGCCACTGAGTACTCGCCATGGGCTCAGACTTCGACTGTCGGCGTGTGGATCGATGCTGGTAGCCGAGCTGAAACTGATGCCACCAATGGAACCGCACACTTTTTGGAACACCTCGCGTTCAAGGTATATACCTACCCGTGTATATAGGGATTGGTCTGTTTGACACTACGTTGAGAATGCGATACTGACTTAACGTCTCTTAGGGCACCAACCGCAGAACCCAGCATCAATTGGAGTTGGAGATTGAGAATATGGGTGGACACCTCAATGCCTATACTTCGGTATGAATTTTGCGGTCTTATTTCTTGGATTGTCCAGTGCAAAATACTCACAACGAAATTGAATAGCGAGAAAACACCGTTTACTATGCCAAGTCCTTCAACGCCGACGTTCCAAAAACAGTCGATATTCTCTCTGATATCCTCCAGAACTCGAAACTGGAGCCTGCTGCGATTGAACGGGAGAGGGATGTGATTCTTCGTGAGCAAGAGGAAGTCGATAAGCAGCTTGAAGAGGTTGTGTTCGACCATCTCCATGCTACCGCCTTCCAGAATCAGCCCCTCGGCCGTACCATCCTCGGACCCAAGGAGAATATCCGCAGCATTCAGCGAGAGCACCTTGTTGATTACATCAAGACCAATTACACTGCCGACCGTATGGTTCTGGTTGGTGCTGGTGGCATTCCCCATGAGCAACTCGTGGAGCTGGCAGAAAAGCATTTTAGCTCGCTTCCAAGCCAACCCCCGACGTCCGCTGCGTCCGCTGTCGCGTCTGAGCAGAAGCGCAAGCCTCAGTTCATTGGATCCGATGTCCGTATTCGCGATGACACCCTTGGCACTGCCCATATTGCCCTTGCTGTCGAGGGTGTTAGTTGGAAGGACGACGACTACTTCACCGCCTTGGTGACTCAGGCCATTGTCGGCAACTGGGACCGCGCCATGGGCAACTCCCCATACCTTGGCAGCAAGCTGAGCTCGTTCATCAACCACCACAACCTTGCTAACAGCTTTATGAGTTTCTCCACCAGCTACAGTGATACTGGGTAGGTTGTTCTGCAGCATCACAAGAGCACATGCATGCGAACGTCGTCCCGCTAATACATTTCGTGTAGTCTCTGGGGTATTTACCTCGTCTCTGAAAATTTGACTTGCCTCGACGACCTTGTCCACTTCACTCTTCGTGAATGGTCCCGACTTTCGTTCAATGTCTCTCCTGCCGAGGTGGAGCGCGCCAAGGCCCAGCTGAAGGCTTCCATCCTGCTCTCTCTCGATGGCACCACCGCCATTGCTGAAGATATTGGTCGCCAGATCATTACCACTGGACGCCGGATGAGCCCCCAGGATATCGAGCAGGTCATTGACCGTATCACCGAGAAGGACGTCATGGATTTTGCTCAGCGGAAGCTCTGGGACCAGGAGGTTGCTGTCAGCGCGGTTGGTGCCATTGAGGGTATGTTGGACTACACGAGAATCCGTGGAGACATGAGCCGCAACCTTGCATGAACGAGCTCTGTCGCGTGATAATTTTTGTGTATGGTGGGTTGATAGATCTATTGATAACCATGGACTTTTTGTTTTGTACAGTAAAGAACTAAAGCATCCGCTAAACACTGAAATCCATTTCCTTTGTTCAAGCTCTGTCCATTACCTTGACACCTGTCTTTCAATCGGCCACCTGATCCTCGAAATGGTCAATGTGGTCTTGATTGCGCAAAAAACCATTTTAACGTTCCGTTTTGATGTGGCCTTGATCAGCGCTAGAGCAGTCGATCCCCGGCACCATGACTGTGAACCACGCTGGTGGCATTACCCTCGCTGTGGGTAGAGACATCGAGCTTGTGGCAAAAAGAAAAACAAACAAAAATAAAGGGGGCCACAATGATCTGCTTCACTCCCAATAAGGGTATTCATCCGAACCGCATTCTCCGTGGGAACGACGGGTCCTCCGGTCGGGCGAGTTGAGCTTGATTATTAATGCTGTCTTTTCCCTGATGATGAACGCCGAGGTGAAACCGCCTCAACCATAAAGTAAAGAAAAAACGAGTTGCTTCGAGGCGCTGATGTCACCACGTCCACGCAGCAATCACTGCATCCTACTGGCCCAATAGCCCTTAATTCGGTGGCAGTTCCAGGTTCAAGATCCTGAAGGAGCTATGGACGAAGTCAGGAAACAGAAACCTGGCCAAGCTGCCCAGGTGTGTCAATGTATCTGCTCGGTGGATTCCATGCTTACTCCTACTTGGCCCCTCTCTCGAGACAAGACTCTCAATTGGCGTTCTTGCCTAGGTAAAAAGTGCCGTCTGCTCTAGTTCTGTGCAGTACCCCGCTATATAAAGCCTCTTTCGTCCCTCCTGCTTCCGGATCAATCCAGCCTTCCGCCGCCTCACTGTGTCTTGAAGGTGTTACTACTCCCCTACTCCATATCACTCTGGTGTTGGCCCGTTGTTTTCCTTTTCTTGTCCAAGACGCACTTTATAACGGCCCCAGTGTTGTGATCACCATGGCGAGCAACAAGGCCCTTTTCTTCAAGAAGGTCCCCACCGGCTTTCCGGTGCCCGGAGAGCATCTTACAATCGAGGAAGTACCGTTCGATCCTTCTGCGCCTGCTCCAGATGGGGGTGTAACCCTTCAGAGTCTCTACACCAGTTTCGACCCTTACATGCGCGGCCGCATGCGCCCTGAGAATATCAAATCCTACGCCCCGGCCTACAAGCTGAATGAGCCGATCAACAGCCGTTCCATCGCCAAGGTTCTCAAGTCGAACAGCGACAGATTCAAGGCCGGTGACCTCGTTCTCGGATTCCTCCCAATTCAAGAACGCATTGCCGTGCCGGCTTCGCAACTGTCCAACCTTCAACTTCTGCATAATCCACAGAATCTGCAAGACATCCGCTGCTTCCTTGGTCCGCTTGGCATGCCTGGTCTCACGGCGTATTCCTCTCTGTATGAAATTGGAAAACCTAAGAAGGGAGAGACTATCTTCATCTCAGCTGCGAGTGGAGCTGTAGGACAGGTGGTGGGACAAATTGCGAAACATGAGGGTTTGAAGGTCATTGGCAGTGTGGGATCCGATGAGAAGCTAGACTATATTCTCAATGAGCTTGGGTTCGATGGTGGCTTCAATTACAAGAAAGAGAAGCCTGCTGACGCTCTTAAGCGCTTGGCTCCGGAGGGTCTGGACATTTACTATGAGAATGTTGGCGGCGAGCATCTGGAGGCCGCACTGGACGCTATGAAGGAGTTTGGCCGCATCGTTGCATGCGGCATGATCTCACAGTACAACCTCGAACCTGAGAACAGATTTGGCATCAAGAACATCTTCCTCACTGTGTCGAAAAGGCTTACCATCCGGGGCTTTATCGTCGGCGACCCTGGAATGGGCGACAAGTGGGCGAAGGAGCACACCGAGCGTGTGTCTCAGTGGATCAAGGATGGCACATTCAAGCCAAAGATTGCAGAGACCGTGGGAATTGAGAATGCTGCGAGTGGTCTGGTGGGAATCTTCCGTGGAGAGAACTTTGGCAAGGCTGTTCTGAAATTCCAAGAGGTAAGTTTGTCAGCTGCATACCATCCTTTCCCATTTTTTGAGGAGTGACAGTCTATCTAACCGTAGTGCCTTCTCTGAAAGTTGTAGTAGGATATCTCCAAGCATAAATTATGATAGGGTTCGAGGCTCTGGGATCCAGGTATTTCTGCTGAGGTCTGGGCAGTTGATATGATGAGGAAAAAACAGATTCCAGAATAAATAGTTGAATATCGAAAGAAATTAAGAGAAAGGCTTTTACAAATGCCATGATCTCAGTACGCGCTATTTTACATACTGCTCCGCGTATCTCTTCACAGACTCCAAAAACGGCATGTCTTCAGCAAACCCTAGTTTCTTTGCCCACGAAATGTCGAAATTCGGTGACCAGCCTTGTACAATTGCATCAACGTCTGGATCATACTTCTCCTCAACCAAGGCCCTCTTCTCCTCCCCACCAACTTGCTCTAGCACATCCAACATCTCCTGCACTGAAACCTTGATGCCGGGCAAGTTAACAGAGCGAGAGTCCCCGAACGCCTCTGCGGGGACGTCTTTGGCGTGAAGGAGGTTCTTCACGACTGTATATGGAGAGCAAATCCACAACTCTGTATCCTTTTTCACTGGCAAAACGCTCTTTTCCCCATTCAATGGTTCACGAATGATACCGCTGGCGAAGCTACTGGCAGCCTGCGTAGGCTTCCCCGCACGGACCGTAACTGTGGGTAACCGAACAGAGCGGCCATCGAGGAATCCACGGCGCGAGTAATCATTGAGGAGAAGTTCGCAGATGATCTTCTCTGTTCCGTACGAAGAAGTGGGGATCTGGGGGATGTTGCGCTCGTTGATCACGAATCCCGGCTCGGTAGGACCATAGACAGCGAGGGAGGACGTGAAAACTACTTTCACACCCGGCATGGTCTTGCGCAGTCTGTCAAAGATGTATTGTGTCGCGAAAAGATTGACGCGCAGTCCGAGGTCGAAGTTGGCTTCGGAGCCGCTGGACATGATGCCGTGGAGAAGGTAGACGACGTCGTAGCGGGTGTTTTCCGGGATCAGCTCGTCGACCGCCGCGTGAGATGTCAGATCGGCTTGGACGCTTCGAACACGGGCGGCATGTTCTTGAGCGGAAGCGGGAATTGGAGGGGCGCTGACGTCGGTAATGACAAGCTGCGTGCTAGCGGGCGTGGTTTGGAGGAGGGCCGCAACAAGTTCCTGACCCACGAAGCCACCCGCACCTGTGACTAGAATTGACATTGTGAATGCGGAAAAGGTTTTCGTAGGATTTAGGGATTTGTAAAGCGCCTGTTCGATAGGATGTAGCGGGGACTTTGAATTCCAATATGAGGGGTCAAAAGAAATGAACGTTGTCTGACTTCGCTCTCGAAGTTAAGAGTGTACTGTGCGATGAAGTAGAAACTACAGCACAAATCTTTTCACAGTTTATAAAATTATTCCAGAGGTTATAGAACTGGTTCCTATAGAAATATAGGAACGAGGGAATTTATTTGAATCCGTGACTGCTCCTCTCTGGTTCTCCCGTGGTGCCGATTGTGGGGTAGAATCGACACAAGTCCGGCGAAAATCCCGAGCGGGATGACCTCCCACGTTCTGCGGGGAGATGTTTCCGTGCAGAAGTCACAGGCAGCCAGGGCAATATCCAGTAATAGTAACACTTACTCTCCTAATATCAATGTTTCTGCCAGGTTTCAAAAACCTCAAGGCAGAGCACAATTTGTAGACACACCACGAACAAGGACAACAAGTCAGTCCAATGGTAGAGCACCGTGAAAAGGTTGGAGATGAGTCGGCATGGATTTGAACATGCGCTCGACCGATGGGAGAAATCCCTTGTGGACTCAACGGTCGGCCTTTCTCCGCGTCAACTGAACCGTTTGAGGAGCAACAAACCTTCTCTGCTCTTGGGATTCTGTGCAATAACAACGGGGCGGCGACCGACCATAGCGTAGTTCGTGGGTCCATTTCCTTTGGTTGGAGTGGCTCATGGTCACCATGACGATCTATTCAATTGTAAAGATCAAGGCTTCCATTCATCAGACGCGCCAGGAAGGACATGCTTTATCCACATAATTTTGAGCTCTTCATTAAGAAAAAAAAAATGGGAAATTGGCGTATCTGCAAAGGGACAAGAAAACAACAGTAAAAGCTGCAAGACACACACAGACACACTGAACGCCATTCTTGTTAAGAGACAAACCCCCAAAGTGACCAAAAACACGTATATCGCATCAAGAAGGTCGGTAAATACCAGCTACTATACAGTGATCCCGCTCGAAAGGTTCTGTGAGAGAAGTTAGTTGTGACCATATTGGAAAATAGAGTAGTATGCTTACCAAGTGTGAGCTGTTCCTTCGGTTTTATCCTTTCATCTCTCATCTTCTGTACCTCACGCGCAAAAACGACCTCTGGTTTAGCTGTGCTGTCAATGCAGTTGGCCTTAATACTGACGAGAACACCACCACCAGCTTTCAGGAAAAGATGAGCATTGAGGCCAACGATACGAGCTTGATCAGGCTGAGCAACGTCGGCAAAAATGACATCGACCATTCCAACGAGCATACGGTAACGCAAAGGGTGACGGGCATCTTCGACAATGGGAATAACGTTGGTGCGATGAGTGGCCATGCCAATCAAATCGCGGCCGGAGCGGTGCGAGAACTCGACAGCGTAGACAGTCCCGGTAGGTCCAACGATATCAGCGACGTGACTGACTGAAGTGCCGCTAGCAGCACCAAGATAGAGAACTTTCGAACCGGGCTTCATGTAGATATCGTCGAGACCACCAAGAATACCCGCAGCCAGCTTGCTGCGGAAAGGATTCCACACACGGTATTCAACCTTGGTGGCAGGAGCGTCGCCATTGGCGGCGGGGGCTTCAACAGAGATGCGCTTCTCGCCATAAACGGCTTCACCGGGAGTCAAGTTCTTCGTGACCAATAAATCTTCCTTTCCTCCGCGGGCAACGAAAACACCGGCGTGGCGATGGGGCTCCTATTTTCAGGGCGAACACAGGTGAGCATACTCGATTCCCTTGGAAACAGCCAGTCGCGGCCCATCCCACGACAACATCTTAAAACGACCAGATCTAACGCAAAACCTACAATGATAACCTTGGCACCTCCCTTGGCGCCAGTTTTCCCTTTACGACCAGCTTTGCCTCCTCTGCCGCCTCTGGCACCACCTTTTCCTCCTCTGCCACCGCCACGGCCACCGCGGGCAGCGCTACCAAGGCCGCCTACCAGCAAAGGAATAACACACGTTAGTCTCCCTTTTCTGGACATTGTCACAATTTAAAATCCAGTGACCACTGCCAGATATTCAAACTGAGATGGGTAGTTGAAACACACCTCGTCCACCACCGCGGCCACCACCGCGGCCTCCGCGACCGCCGCCTCCACGTCCACGGGCACCAGGCGGAGCCATAATAGACAAGTTAGGTGTTTACGTCGGTGAGAAGCTTTCGAATGGCAGGAGAGGAGCGGTCGAAAATCCCACAATCACAGTCGACGCGCTCTTCGGTTGCTGACAAACTCCTCTCGCACAGGAACTGGAAGTTTCAAAATTAAAAAACCCCTCAGTCGGTGGACTCTTGAATAGAGTGAAAGAGTGTCAATTGTAAAGACTGAAGTCCTTGACGTTCTGTCGAGGAACCGAGAATCATATCTCTCAAAGCAAAAAATTGGAGTTGCGAAACTCTGAGCTTTCAGACGTAACCCTATGTGGTTAGCTCCGCTAAGTCAACAATATGTGTTAATTAGTCATTGACACGTGATATTTGAGGCATGTGACCAGATTGCCCTAAGCTCCAATGGTACGACCCGGTGTCTCCTTGGCATACTGTCTCAACTGGGATCACTGTCGTGGAGATGTCTACAAGCATCTTTTGCACTGAGTGATCGGGTCGATAAGGGGTTTTTTTTTGTTTTATACAAATCTGGCAGGAATTGAGAAACTGCTATATACTCAGTGCAAGCAGAACAAGCACAACTACTAGTACTAGAACAACATGAAGGTGAAACTTAGTGCACGTGCACCATCGACATTCGTCCTGCTATATTCAGCACCTTCCCGAATTTGAAACTGCTGAGCCATTAAATCCCAGAGTGTGTGCGGAAACAAATCCCATACCCGTCTATATAGAGTCCATCAGGGCTTTATCGGCCAGCGCATTCTGGAGACTTGAGCAAAACGAAGCGCGGCTTACTACTACGCAAGGTCCCCAGTCGATTCTCAACCGTAAAGCCAATATTGAGTTGCATAGTCGATAGTGATTTCGGCTGGCTGTCCTGAACAGTTCACGGGGGGATTGCCGCCTGCTGTGTTCACGCGATAAATCGATTTTACCAGGCCTGGACTCTCCGGGATGGACGCCAAAAATAACCAAGGGGCGGCACCGGTCAACCGACCTTCAATTCCTTGCACCGCATTCTCTGGGGCATCCACGGCGTTTTTCTTTTGGACGTACGATACACCGAGGCTCCAAAGATCAAAGACAGCTGTGGTTGCGTCACTGAAGTAGTGGTGGCCAGCGACGCTCATGTCGGATGGTCCAAACGATTCAACGGCGGGCTCCGGATTGCTGAGTTGCAGCGCGATGTTCGGAAGAAGGTAAAGAAGGTACGGGTAATTCGCGGCTACACAGCTGGCATTGAAGAGCGTCGCGACGGCACCAAGAGCTGTGGGCTTGTTTGACGCGTCGGGGGCTTCGCATGTGTAATTTTGCGTACCCCGACCAATGACGACTGCCAACAGTTGTTGACCATCGGGTATGTCGGGAAGCAGCTCAGAGGCTTGCGGTAGGGGAATCTGAGAGAGATCGCAAAGGGACGTGGGTGTGGGGTTTCCATGTCTACGTCTGGTTTCGATTTCTTTGCCCACACTCGAATAAAACTTGGCTGCGTCGGGTGACCAAAGAGGAGGCCTGCACAAAGCTACAATGGTTGTTCCCAGCAGTACCAATATTGAAGCACGCATGGTTGGCTTGACGTTTTATCGGAGTCGCTCAAGGGCGTAAAGTGGATGGTGACGCAAACTGAAAGCCCAGCTTTCCTGAAGAAGAGAGGTACAGGCACTCAGTACCCGCACAGACGAAAAATTAAAAAAAAAAAATCACCAGAGAAGGAAAGACCGAAATAAAAAAAACGATTGGGATGCCGATCTGTGAAGGGGAAAGAAAGGGAAGATTTTCCATGAGCCCGGTTGAGATATATATGTTCAGCGATTCGCAGAGCCAAACACCACTGACCTCATTTGCCTTGAGTCTCCAATGGTCATACTGCTTTTCCCATTCTATCCATTATTTGAAAAGGGTGAAGCCACATCGCAAAAGAATAGAACATCTCGACCTGATCTATAAACAGCAACATCAACGAGATCTCCCGAGGTGACGCGCATTGGCGTGTCACATCTATTTTTACCATAGTACACCATGCGTCATTGACACATTATTGGCTGGCACGGCGCTAAGATTCTGCAAGCTCCCCTCATGCCCTGTCGCTCAGGGATATCTTTTTTGTGATGTAGGACAGATTCATACATGTGGATTCTTCAAGATATATACCCTGACAGCAGGAATATTCTCCGCAGAGGGTGCAAGCATGATCTTTTACTTCCCCGTAAATTACTTGCTTTGACCCTCGAGGGAGTACAAACTTCAGTCAAGTCGTTTTCAAGTCCTCCAATCAAGTGATGTGATTGAACTCCTGCTATTCCATTACTGTTCTTTTTATCTGCTGGATGTCGGCTGTTATCTATATTTTCCGGATCCGCATGGACATGCAGTTGATAGAGACGTCAATGCAATCTGGCCACGCGACAACTAGTAGCACTGCCGTCAGACCACCTTGAAACGCATTTAAGGGGCCGCACAGTAACTCGAGGCTTGGCAGGTTCATGCTGCAGAACTCCTCATCTTTCTCCCTTGCCATTCGACCTCCGCTGGATCCTTCATGTGCAAGGAGGTTTGAAGCGAACATCATTGCAGATGCCAGTAAGTCCTCCAAGCGGATGAAGGACAAATCCCCGCAATTACCCCGCGGATTCAGATGCCCACTGAATAATAGTAGTATAGTTGGCTTTAGTCGAAAACTGATGCTGATGGGTGAACAAGCATGCTTCGGTGGCCTAATATTTTTTCTCTCGAAAGCATCAAACCTCTTCGAAACTGCCTTTCAATATGACTCGTCAAACATTGAAGGATTGCCTACTTTGTCTTCTGATATATATTTGATCGCCACTGTCTGTATGTATCGTTATGCCAACAATGCCCCTCCGCGTAGCAGACTGCGCCAGTCAAAGAGGGGGCCCCTCAAATGCTGAAAAATTCCTTCAACATGCCTATACATACTACACATCAACCTTCCACTGTGGAAATCTGATATAGTCTTCTCAATTCTAAGGCCTCTGACCTGGACACACTCATCACATTCTGAAACCTGGACTGAGGCGATTTGTTCAGACATTTGACGAAATAGATGGAGATGACTCTGGCCATCTGATACGCAATAATTTCTGGCACATGAACATACATCTCACCTCAGAAAGCTGTGGCCCAATCTGGTTCTCAGAATGAATCACAGCCTTCTGCTCCTTCAAGAGCTATTGTAGTACTCAAAGGAGTGGACAGAGGGGATCAAAGTGTTTAACTTCTATCTCTTCTGGGCCATTAACAGGATGGTAGGGTTAACAGTAATATGACACTGGCTCTTACTTTGGGTGGCTTGTCCTACCACTGTGTAGACATTGCCTCCTGCGAATACAGAAGTTATCGTTATGCTGGGTGATATGCATATGCTCTAGATGTGTTGCTAGCTTCCAGTGTGGTTGGATGAGGATCTGCTTCACACAGTGCACATTATTGGCAATATGACAGTTACATTCCACACATTAAAGCAGCGAGATGAAGAAGTGATCAATGGAGAACGGCACTTATAAGATTCCCAAACAGTTTGCAGACACAAAATTGAAAGACAAGAGCCTACGACCATGAAAAAATGATTACAAAACAGCAGTGTAACCATTCGGGGGTCCGAACATTGGCAGTACTGACATGAGGGCAAGCATGAAGAAACTACTGATAAAAATTTAACGAAGGGAAATAGTCATGACTAGTTGAGAACGCACTTTATAGGGCCTGGTCTAATGCCTCCTGCTGCCAGTCGCCGGGATCTTTACCTCCGGTATCACCACCTGCAACATCATAGGGTATCGCAGCACCGCCTGCAGCAGCTGTACCAATAGTCACAGTATGCTGCTCAATGCCAGCAGTTGTCATCGTATAAAGCATGGCAAGCAGGAGGATATGCAGCGCCAGACAATAGGCGGCAAACAAGTTCCTACTTGTTCGGTTGGCCAGGACCATGCGAGTAATCGAGAAAATTAAACGCTCGGGGAGGCTCATCCGCCTATATGCACGCGTTGATTCCCGGCCACGGAATGCTGCGAACGGGGATATCTTTGCCTCATAGGCGGATTGATATCTGCTGAGCGACCCGCCGGAGGAGGTATCGGTATCTATCTGGATGGATGTACTGCCCGGCTTATTGCCATATGGAGTGGCAGATGAGGAAGACCCTCTGTTATATGTCGATATATATCGAGTCTTTTCGTAGAGGTTGAGATTGTCTTTTTGCAGAGAGGCAACTTCCTGTCGTAGTGATTTGATTGTGGCGTATGACTTGGACAATTCTTCTTCCAGTTCAGCATTTTTCTGTTTAAACCGGTCTCGCTGCGCTTGAACCATCGGCAGTATGCCTGATCCTCCACTGACTGCCTCACCAGCCCGAATTGCTTCCATCGTATTCACCGTTCCTCCGCTGTTATCAAATCCAGATATGATGGAGGAGGTGGGGGATGCTCTACCCCTTCGAGATGAGTGAGGGTGCCTTGACGTGTAAGTTCCTGCAACTGACATTGCAGATGAACTCATAGTCTCCTTCTGCATTAGAAGCAGATCATTTTCCAAGTTACTGGCCAAATTACGGGATTTCTCAAGTTCCGCATTGCTTTTCAACAGTTCTTCTCTTAACGACTGCAGTTGCTGCTGGAGGTCTTGATGGGAGACGCGGAGTATTGTGAGCTCGTCGGAAAGTTTTTTATTCCTGGACATGAGAAGTTGTTCTAAGCTTCCAGCTTTCGTCGCTTGTCCATCATTGACCGTTGAACTTTCAACAGCGTCCCCATCCTCATCATCTCCTGTTGAAAATTCAATAGACTAAAATTGTCAGCATGGCACAAAGTAAGTCAAGGAGTACTATTTTACCTTTATGACTTCTAACTCTCGCCGAATATCTTCGTAGTCGGCTTGCTTCTCTAATTTGGCGCGAAGCTCATCCCTCTCTGCTGATATCTTTGCACTCAGTCTTTCAGAATGGCGGAGTTTGGACTCCCACTCAGCTTTTTCCGTCTCTTTGTCATACCGTATTGAATCAAGTTTTCGGAGAAGGGACGCGTTCTCGAATTGCAAACGCAGGTATGCAGGATCATCCTCCACAGACCGATACTTGGATTCAGCTTGAGAGTGTGAAACAGCCTGTGCAAGGTCCAATCTGAGTTGCTCATTTCGAGCCTCGACTTCCGCTAGTCGATGGCTGGTCTTTTCTAAATCCGCTGTGACGATTTCAAGCTCTGCAGCCATGGCAGCGCTGCGTTGCACATCGCCATCTTCTGACCTGTCTAATCTCTGCGAGGCCTCATAGCTCGCTTTAATTTCTTTAAGAAGACGTTCATGGTTCTCTAATTTCTCCTCGTAATTCCTCTCTTTCGCTTCCCAATTGCTTGTGCTCTCGGCGAGAGCCGCTGTCCACGTGGATTCAATCTCCTTGATCTTGGATTCCTGATTCTCCTCAAGTTGTTGACGCAGGGTTCGCTCTTCGCTTAGTTTTTTCTCGGTTTCTTCCAGCTGCGACGTAAGACGATCTACGCTCCTTTGAAGGAATGTTTTTTCCTTGGTCAACTTGGGGACGGTATCTTCGGAGGCGACCAGGGAGTCGACTGAGGCCTCTAAAAGAGGGTATGGGTCTGGAGCTTCGGATAGCGCGGAATAGAGTTGAAGGAAGGCAGAAGAAGACGTCTTGCCGTGGGAGGTGAGGAGATCGATGAAGGCCTGGTAGGCTAGAGCGAAAGGCAAACCTCAGTATACATATGCCAATGTGCGAAGAGAGCACAACGATCTTACATTTCAGTAGGCCTCTGTATTCTGCAAGCTTTGTAGCATCGTCAAGTTTCCTGAAATCCTTCGTCTTCTGGGCCAGATCCTTCCTTTGTACAAGAGAGTCTCGTTGATGCGCAACAATGTCTGATGCTGTGCTGTCAAGCTTCGGTATTAGGTTGGAGAGATCAATGTCTGCCAGAATAATCCATCAGTGATTGAAGCAAAATATCAATTTAAGAATGAACTGTTCATACTCCTCCAGGCTGATATCGCTCGTTGGAATTTGTTCTCATGTGTCTTAGGTTCACGCTGTGATGGTTCACGCGGTTCCGCGCCAGCATGGGACGCATTATTCTCTTGTATCACGCTTTCTGTCGTAGCAAGGACCTCCATAGTGCTAGATATGTACAATTTCCTATAATTTAGAAAGAGCAATTAATACTAAAACAGAGCAGCAGCCTATGTTTCTTCATGAAAGAGTCTGGCATTGTCTTCTAACGAGTGAGCAGCTCGTACTAAGCTGTCTCTCGGATCAATATTATTCCTGCGGCTTTTGACACATCGGCCCAGACGCAGGGCAACGAGGCCCTCCTCATTCGCAAACTCGATGGCCATCCGGGTCAGCTGCGAATATGGACTCGGATGGCGGTGCGGATGGCCCTCGGAAGCGGCGCCGGGTTGATCCTCCCGGGTCGGAGCCTTATGTGCTCCATGAGCTGGTGAAGGACGTTCCTCTCGTAGCGGAACATGGCGCGAAGGCGTACATCACCTGTGTGGAAAGTTGGAGTATGTACGAGACGCAAACCCCTATGGTTCGAAGCCTGCTAATTGAAGAACACAATTGCACAGACGATAATCTTTATGTTGGAACTTCTGCCGGAGAAGTTCTTCATTTCGTTTCCCTTCCTGATGACACCGCAGTCACTGCGTCGGAGCTGTCGTTCATCTTTGCCTCAAGACTGCCAATAGGGGCGACCGGGAACAGTAATCCCACGAGCGTTACCCCCGGTGTCCAGCAGATCTTGGTTCTCCCGTCTGCAAGTAAAGCCTGCATTCTTTGCAATGGAGTCGTTACCTTCTACTCTCTTCCGGAGCTCAGCCCCGTGTATGGAACTACGAAAGTTGGGAATTGTAATTGGATTGGAGGTCTGAACCTAAATGAATCGATTGATAACGACAACCGCAGGGACCCGGTTATAATGATTGCAGCGCAGAACAGAATTATGCTTGTGAGAATTTGCGAAGATCGACCGCGATCTGTGAGGTACATTGAGTATCCTGGGTGTCTGCTTGCTGCCCGTCGAGATACGATAGCGTGCGTAGCCGACGACTTCTCATACTCTTTGATTGAAGTTGAGCAGCGTCAGAAAATTCAACTCTTCCCAATATCCTCTTCAGAAGAGCACTTTGAATCAGGTCATATGGAAGACATGCGTCCGAGACATGACACTCCTGGTTCCGAGCGTCACCCCGGCTCTAACGGACATTCCGCCGCCCCAGATGGGAGGGGACATGGACGGAGTGCGAGTCTCCATGCGATCGCGGGTGGGGTAGGACGTCCTTCACAAAGTCCCAGATCTGGCTCGCGGACGCCTGAACCTTCAGCAAATGGAAAGCAACCGCCTTCGCCAGAGCATAAATCATCCAATACCCCAAAGCCATTGCCCGAACCCTCTGGACAAACCGCAAATTCGCAGTCCCAAGTTCAAAAGCCATTGCCTGCCCCTCCGAAACACGTTTCAAGGCTGAAGCCCCACATAGTTTCCCCAACCCCGTCAGAGTTTCTGCTAGTCACTGGCACAGATGATTCAGACCCAGGGGTTGGCATGTTTGTCAATCTTGACGGAGAAATATCTGTACGAGGCACTCTCAGATTCCAGAGCTATCCTGAGGCAATTGTATTGGACAGCGGCAACCAAGAGGATCAGCCTCGAACAAGCAGCGATCACGAAGAAGGTTATATACTGGCTGTGATGAGTGCCCAGGACGATCAGAAATTCATTGAAGTCCAGAGGTGGGACATTGACCCCGGAGAAGGAGAAAGAGAAAAGTCGGCAATCCCAGTACCAACCAATGGTTCTCCAGTTGGCATCCACTGGACTGTTAGCCCCAGCCAAATGAATTTCAGAGAGGTTTCTCAGATTATGCAGATGGTCCGCCTCAAATCGTCCGTTCTTGGTTCTCCGCCATCTACTCCACCTGAGAGTAACGATCCGCGGACAAAAGCGTCCATTGAACAGTTTCAGAAAGAGAGAGAATTGTTTGAAACTCAGGAGACGGATTCAGAAGCGTCTAGGCATGGTTCTTCTTTGAAATCTCGTCCTGATTGGGAAACTGAAAGAAATTTGGAGGAACAGAAGTTCGCAAGTAATCTTGGCCAAGTCAAAAGTAATATCATACTCTGGTCGGGTGATAAAATATGGAGAGTGCTCAGAAATCCATGGGCTCTCCAACTGGAGAGTATGCTTCGGGCTGCTCAATCGAAACCTCTTGGTAGTGGTCAACATAGTGTCGACAGGGATACCCTTTCTTATCTTGTCCACGGCTTTGAGCACGTCGTGCCCAAAACTGAGACGGAGTTCCTTGGCTTGCAATATGTCAAGCAAAAGGCTAGTCTGCTTCTATTCATGGACCTTGTTTCATCGGACGTTGCTTTGCAGACTCCAGAAGCGATCAAGGCCACTGAGGATGCTCTCGAAGCCGGTAACTTGGACCCCCGGCTTATTCTCTTGATGGTTCCCCTTCTCAGTGATGAAGTTGTCCAGAGCCCGCAGGGCATTTGGGTTTATGGTGGCCTCGCGGAAATCGCGGAACCGTTTCTGGAAATGGACCGTGACACCTTTCACTTCAGTAGCGGTATTCTACACCTTCTCGTGCGGTATCTCTTGTCCTGGCAGAAAAAACGTGGCTACGGCAGTGTCACAGATGACACTTACGTTTTTGACAGCGTCGATAGCGCATTGCTTCGCCTCCTCCTTGAACTGGATGCCCAGACGGACCCGCGACAAAAAGGAGTCTCTACACGCAGTGAACTAAACAAGCTTGTTGACAACTGGAAAGGAAACTTTGACCGAGCTGTTCAGTTGTTAGAAAGTTACCAAAGACTGTACGTGCTGAGTCGGTTATACCAGAGCCGGAAAATGAGCAGAAACGTGCTTGAGACGTGGCGAAGAATAATCGAGGGTGAAACGGATACTGGAGGAGAGTTGCCTGGCCCCCTTGCAGAGGCGCAAGTCCAAAAGTATCTTATCAAGATCAGGGATACGCAACTGGTTGAGGACTACGGTTCGTGGCTTGCAGCAAGGAATCCTCAGCTTGGGATTCAGGTCTTTGCGGATGACAGCAGCAGAGTCAGGTTTGATATTTCACAAGTGATCTCCCTTTTGAAGGAGAGAGCACCTGATGCAGTGCAGTATTATCTTGAATACTTGGTTTTTACTAAGAATGTGAGCTGGATTTTCTCATGAGATGCCTTCGAATATCAACTAACAGCTGTGTAGTATTCACAATATGCAGACGACCTTATCGGCTATTATCTCGACACTGTGCTTTCTGTCCTCGAGTCCTCCCGGGAAGCACGCTCATTGCTTTCCGAATCCTACTCTACCTATCGTGCCCTTCATCCCCCAAAACCCTCTTACCTTAACTTCATCACCGAAAACGCACCTCCCGAGCGCTGGTGGCAATCAAGACTACGTCTGCTCCAACTCCTAGGGGGAGGCGGTCCCAAAAGCCTGTACACTTCTGCTCCTGCTCCGAAAGACCTTTCCTACTCCATTTCTACCGTCCTCGCGCGCATTGAGCCGTTTCAGAACGAACTGGTATCGGAAAGCATTATCCTAGGAGGTCGTCAGGGTCGCCATCGCGAAGCCCTGCATCTCCTGACTCATGGATTAGGCGACTATGACACTGCTATTAGATACTGCATTTTTGGCGGACCGTCCTCCACCACGTCTGCAGTACCTTCTGCTCCGCCCACGATCGAGACTCAAAAGACTTTGTTCCGGCACCTTTTGCACGAATTCCTCCAAATATCCGATCTATCCGACCGCATCGAGCGCACGAGCGATCTTCTCGCGCGGTTCGCGCCTCTCTTTGACGTGAGTGATGTCCTGGCTATGACCCCTGATGATTGGACTGTTGATGCTCTGAGCGGTTACCTTGTGAGGGTGCTGCGTGATCTTGTCTCGGAGTCACGAGAGGCAAAAGTACAGAGAGCGCTAAGTGCAGGCTTGAATCTGCGAGTTGGGGCTGAGTATCTGAACAAAGCGGAGAGGATCAGTGGGTATATTGAAAGTGATGAAGGGGTTACGGAGCTGAAGCAGCGAAGCAACAGCGGCCAAAACTTCTCACCTACATGAGCAACTTTGTTATC
>FQSS02000472.1:36309-52405 GCA_900128795.2 Malbranchea cinnamomea
AGCGTTCTGTACATCACGATAATTATGACATGATCCTATTAAGCTCCAGACCAGGCATACCGACCGCCCATTGCATTTCATGGTATCACAGCATGTCAATACTGGCATATCAAGATCACATCTCATCAGTCGATGTCAGACACCGGCAAGCGGTCAACGATCTTTACCTTTCTCCCCAGCATGGCCAGCGCATCCATGGAATTCTTGTCCCGCAGCGCTCTAGTCTCCTCGTCGGACACAAGTACAAAGTCATGCTTTAACAATGCGATCCCAAGTGGCACGTTATATCTAGCAGCCATTTCTGCATTTGAGACGGTTGATAGGTCCACGACAAGAGAAGATTTGACTCCAAATACTGCATCGGAAGATTCATAAGGATCGCCCCCCAGAAAAGGTGACCTAAACAGTTGATGGGACCAGTCAGCTCACGAGGCACCAGCTCTCCTCCACCAGCTTCGCAGTGAAGCCTCAACGTACGTAATCAGACGATTAAACCCTTCCTTTTCAAACATGAAGTGCATATGCGCCGGTCGATATGGGTGTCGTCCCAACATCTCCAGCAACCTGCCCACGGGCCCGTCATGCGGGATCGGATACATACGACACAGGTTTAACGGCCTTGAACCAAAATTCCCCATCTGCATCTGAATAGAGGACCCCGCGACCATCCGGCCCCGTCCTATCCTCCCTCTCCACGTCGTAACACCCCGTTGCATCCGTCTCCCACACGTCCACTTTGACTCGGGATCCTCTCTCTCTCTCTCTCTCGCTCTTTTACCATGGTATTAAGTGTGATTTGGAGTTGGGAACAGAAGAATCTCTTAATGATGTCCTTTATCAAGTTCCAGCAAAGAATACTGTAGTTGATTACTAGTACTATCTTACAGAGCAAAGTACATACTTATCTATCCGGTGGTTCAAATACATATCTATCCGCGGAATACCTCAAAGAGGAAGATAACTTCCGAATCGGAACTACACATTGGCCTTTTGTAGTCGAGAGTAACTACTTCCGCCCTCGCTCACGCCATGCTGACAGAAGGACGTCGGGCGGAAGTTTGCTTCTCATTCCCCACCAACAAGCTCTGAACACATCTCAACGCAAGCGGGAGTCAACACACTAGATTCAAAAGCAGTCTAAGCGTCGATGATCGTACTCAACCAATCAAAAAAGAAAAAGAGGCAAAAAAATTGCAAATCGATTGGTTCCTACGAGGGTCGAACTCGCGACCTTGGCGTTATTAGCACCACGCTCTAACCAACTGAGCTAAGGAACCACCTGTTACGCTTAGCAAGCGAAGCAGCATAACAAACTGCTATCTTTGACCACATACCCAAAAGTAAACACCACACCAGATGTAGAGTGGGTAAATCTCGATGGAACGGCAGATGTCAAGCGTAAGACGAAGACATAACGAAGGGGCGATGCCCAGAGTTTCCAGAATATCTCTAGAGCAAAGCAGATGCAAAACACGAAGAAATTACAAGAACAAAATTGTAGATAGAATATCAACCCTTTAACCCAACACCGGCAGCCAACGACCGCAGAACTATGGCAATGGATAGAAAGCTTGCGCCGTAATACAAATGGAAAAAAAACTCGGGAAAACATAGGACAGATGCAATAGCGAGACAGACCGGCTGAAGAATTCATTAATGACAATGCTCAACTCGCCAAGCGCAGGACTAATCAGTATTGCAGAAAGAAATGGGGCTATCCGAATACGTTGACAGCCCCTACCAAGAGGCTGCTAATCAGGCATAAAAGGGAAAAGAAGAAAGAAGTACGCAGGGAAGACCAGAGTAAAACTAAAGGCGGTCGAGTATTGGCGCTTGATATGAAATCAAAAGCTGGAGAAGCATATCCCCTTTACCTATATCAAATGCGTCTTTACCATCCGCAGAATCTGGACAGCAACATTCTTAAACAGGACTGGCCTGTTAAGCAGTGTTGATTTGCCATAAACCCAATCACCAAACTTCTTTTCTTTTCACAAGCCCAAGCGCATCAGCTCCCGTTGGCAGTTTTCGATTTCTCCCTCTCTGCAGCAGCTCGAGCACGGTGTTGGTCCACAGTGTCCATGATGGCTTGCGCCAGAGGATCAGGTCCTTCATCATTATCATCATTGTTTTTTGACTCGTTACGAGATTGGTCACCGTTGTTTTCGCTCGCTGCCCGCCGTTGCGGCGACGCTCTTGCTGTGGTCTGGGGTTCTGAAGCAGGACGGGGGTTAGCGTTTGGTGCGTCTGGATTGGTCGTGTGGGCAGCATTTTCCTTTTGTGCGGGCGGCTCTTGTTGGTGGGAAGCATCCGTTTGATTCATCTCTGATAGTGATCTGCTAATCTGCTCCTTGCGCGAGACCACCGGGTAGGTCTCGCGGAGCTCTTCAAGGGTGACTTCCTTCCATGAGCACTTGGCGTGCTTCTTCGTACAGCCCATGCAGGCGGTTAGGTTCTTCAGACAATCCATATGCAAGCGACGACACCGATCACAGGGAGGCAGAATGCGGTCTCCACGTTGCAGATCCTCCATCCGACTGACCATCTCGATCTTGAACGGCCCGCCGTCATCCCTTTCGTAGTGACTGTGTGACTTCGGCTGCGGGAGGAGGGCGGACGGAGTGTTAGGTATGGCAACAGGAGCATATGGTCCTGCATAGTCTCCGGGATCAGACGCTCGCGGACGTCTGCCATTGGATCGGCCCGTCGGCGGGTGGCGTCCATCTTCCTCAGCTCGGTACGATGAGCGAGTGTCGGCAGTGGTGAAGAACTTCTTCATCAACTCCGCCCTGGTGGCCGGAGAGGCGCCTTTGATCGACGTTCCGTTGATTATGGTGATATTGTCAGTATTCTGATTGGAGAACATGAATTGGGCGTTGGCCATGTAGTCCTCTTGAGGCTCGGGGCGCGAATTGACAGCAACGAAACCAGACGGTGGAGAGGGATTCCGCGATTGGCCATTGCCCGGATGGGCGACAACTGTCCCATTTCCGTTGGTTTCTTTCCACCCACCCATCGCGTTCTGTGCCTGAGAAGCCGCGGCAGCCTCGCTCTCCCTGCGGCTCACGATCGCGTTCTTGCGGTTCTTCAGACGATGATTGAGCTGCCTGGCTCGAGCGGAAACTACATCCAAAAAGAGCGAATTGTCAACCCACCCAAGGTCGAACCAGAATGATGAACTTTGTAAACAAACATTCACGACTCACCTTGATCAGCCAATTGGATGATATGGGTCAGGTTCTTCTCCAAGATCTCCAGTGCACCCAGCTCTTTTTCCTCGTCCTCACTGATGGGCTGCGGCGGGATCATCTTTTGCGGCATCCCAGATGCAATCAACACATAGTCCTCCTCGGATATCTCCACCCTGGTCTGCTTGAGATAAATCTGGCAGACACGCGCGCCATTTCGCGTCTTCTCCAGATTGAACAGCTCTGGCTTGTTCTTGGCAAACTCAACCACGTCAAGCCACGTCACCGGAGTGGGATCCTTGCTATTCGTTTTCAGGACCTTGGGCGGACCATCAAAGAGACGTTCGAAGCGCTTGACCAGGATGGGACCGATGGGACACGCGCCCAGGTTGCCTGCGATGCTTTCATGACGATGGAGGACACCGTCGTATTCACCGATGAGACGCAGGATGGACGGGAGGGTATCGTCCGTGGAGACCAACGGAAGGTTCTCGGGGTACTGACGGGCCAGGTAGTTTATCTGCAGGTGGTTGGCGTGGGTCTTGGGCATTTTGGAGGCAATCTGGGAGTAGTCGCCCGAAGGGGAGCGTGCGCGCTTGTTGGACTCTGCGGTGGCAGTCCGAGCCTCCATCCCAACCGGGGGTATGTGTGTATCTTCAGCCAGCTTGATTGTATAATTAGGGAGACGGATGCAAGCGAGCAAAGGGGGAAAAAAAAGCAACTAAGCGTAAGAGAGCTGTCGGCAAGGGTGGAGTCGACAGAGACTTGAACGTCGAACGGGGAAATTCCTCAGAGAGTCAAAAAGAGTATTGATATGGAGAGTAGGACAAGGCGAGTTCAGGATCGCAAACGAGGACTGAGGGTGGTATGGTCTGATGAGCTTGTGTGTGGGAGGAGCGTGGGTTGATCGGGCGGACAATGTTGGGACGGCGCCGGTGCTTCTGATCGAGTCACGAATCCAGGACAGGAGGGAAAACTATTGTCGAGATCATAGATGTTCTGCTCTTTTTGAGGCGGGAAAGAAGCGGTCGGACAGATCGAATAGAGCAGCGCAGCCTGCGGGAGGAAGGGAGGAAATAGAGGAACAACGAGGGATAAGCGACGTGGCACAGAGGAGAAGAAGTGGAAAGTTGCCGAAAGCGCGATTCAAGACTGCAAGACCGCGAGGTGATGCGTGGAGTTCAGTTCAGCGCGGAGAGGCCGGCGAGAGCGAGTCGAGAGTCGGAATGTGGCGAGAAGAAGACGAGAGGAGAGCGATGAGGAAGAAGTACAAAAAGGAAGAGAAAGGGCACGGGGGCCGAGAGAAGAGGGCTGACTGAGGGCGCAACTCACGGGAGGGAGGGAGGGAGGGCAGGGCGGCAGCGCAGAGGGGAGAGGAGTGGAGACGAGAGCGAGGTTTGGACGGGCGTACACCGTACGGCGGCGTGACGGTGTCTGACTGGTAATGGTACGGTAAGGCAGCGAGAGAGGAGGGCCGTCCGCGCGTCGCAGCCCGGAAAGCGTTGGCTGCAGCGGCACGGCCCAATCAGAGACCGCGCCCGGGGTGACGGGCAAGGGAAAAAAAGGAAAGACCGGAACGGGAGGCATCAAGTCGTGACGAGGACACCACGCACTCCCACCGCAGCCGTCGTCACGCAGCGCCTCGAGCGCGGCACAGAGGAACAAGGCAGAACACCGCTCTTACGAGCGATACGATTGGGAGGAGAGGAACGAGAAGACATCCTTCACGCCGTCGAGCAGCAGAGATTCAAAACAACCAGTACATTTCAGAGGACGACGCGAGATGAGCGTGGGAGAAAGGAAGGGGGGAGGAAGAGACGCGGGTGCAGCCGACGCAGTTCGTAGTCCGACTAGCCTAGTACTACGACGTCAGTCCATGGACCAGGTTTGCGCCGATGCCGCACCAAGCCCTCCCGACCCCTCCTCTGCGGTTGCTCTCATTTTGGCCAGGTTGGGTACAGAAGGGGACCCGCCAACTTCGCGAGTCCGACATACCGGAGTGAACTCCCACTTCGAACTACAAACGAGGACAATGAAGCACGAGAACGGTTCGACATCATCAATAGTGGCACTCGTAGTGTAGTAGTGCTACTATGTAGATAAGTGCACGACATCAGAAGAACGAGGTACACTTCCCTCCTTTTTTTCTTTTTGGTGAGGTTGTGCGCTGGAAGATCTCCCTTGGCAGCGGCCATGGCGTGAGTGGGAGCGGAGTTGGGCAGGCCATCCCGCCCCAGTCCCGACTCGTTCCGCTGTGACGGGTCCGGCGTACCGGGTCGACCACTCACGCAAGCCTGCCTTAAAGCGACTATGATAAGCACGTGGCTGGACACGGGGATGAGCCGGAGAAGAAGGCCTTGGACAAAAACAACAAATACATCCATCCAGTCAACCCTCCAATCTTCGACTTGTGTATCCACATGATAGTTCAACTACGACTACCACGTACGAGTTAGTAGTACTTTGGCACATGATGCGCCCGACTTGGTGCCTTTCTGCCACAGAAACAGGCTCACCCGGCGACCCGTGCCACAGACAGCCTTAGGGCTGTCAACCTGCCAAACGACAATACCCAAAAAACAAAACAAGAAAATACATGTATAAAAAAATAAAAAAGAAAAAAAAAATAAGAGATAAAATGGGATGAAGTGCTCTACTACTACCGCTACTCATCGCCTAAGCGATGTATGTAGTACATAGTATGTAAAGTTGTTCAAGGTACATCATCCTTGCAGCAAAACTCGGGCATCCTTCGTCCCAATGATTCTGATAAATGTTCATGGCAAGGATGTCCCAGTAGCGTCAGGTACGTGATTTTGAATTCATTGTTCCCAAACAAACTGCAACCAACCGGGCCTTGCTTGACCATCATCACCACTGCTCCGGAATCGCCCTGCTTGAAGAAGAGAAGAGCGGTTGGTCTGACTTGAAACTGCCAATGCTCACGTCTTCTTCCGTATCAGATTTCCCCTGCCATCGAGGTGGTCTGTCGGAAGGATAAATGATACTACTAAAATCCGAGAAGACGCCTTTCGTGAAACTGCTCGAGTCGGTCAAGTCTGTCGAGTCTCTCCGGGAAAAAAAAATGATAACCCTTTACGACCTCTCCGAGGATGTCGTTGTCGAACATCGCCTTGAGGACCGCGTACTTTTTTTCCTCAGGGCACCGTAGTCTACACCTTACCATGTACTGTGGTGGTCGGGCTCATGTATCCGCAATGGGAAAGATCAACATCACTCACGCCAAGAGGTTCCAGAGCTCACACCTCATTACTAAGTTTCTTGCCGGGGTTTGTCTCCTCCTGATTGTCAACGAGATGGGATGAAAGCAGGTCAGCCTCAGAACAAACGAGATGGCCTTTCTTGACATTCCAGATTTTGGGTAATGGTGTGGACGAGTACCACAGATGTACCGCTATTTAGTAGTACTGTACATGCTATTATACGTAGAAGTTTTGCCCGCCTCGAAAGTGTGAAGCCTTCCCAGGTCTTCAGCCAAGGCAGAAATTCAGAGACAAGACTCATTTGTTCACTCCGCGTAAGGCAACAGACTTCCCCTCTCACCAGTGAAGCCAGTGAAAGGGCCAAGTCGCACCTGTCCTCCGTTGGGCGGCCATGGAAACTCCGCTCCCGTGCCGTGGCTGCATCATCCTCCTGCTGTGGCTGAGCCCAACCCCCTCACACACAGACCACCTCCGTCGTAACATTCCTTGAATTTCACTTACTCGTAACTTACACAGTACGCACTGATACTCCCACCCCCAAAAGGGCCTAGCCTCGACGCGACGACCAAGAAGAGACCCGACCACGAAGGATGGAGAGAAGTGAGAGACACAGACCAGCACTCAGCAGGTCCAGCACAGTCAAAGAACCCTCCTAACCCACACAGCAAGGTAAGAAGAAGCTTCCCGTCTTTTCCGAGTCTGACTTGCGACAAGCATCGTACTGTGTACACAGCACCGTGTAGCAAAATCCACAGGCAACCAAATCCCCTTCCCTTCCCCCTAGCCCTTCGTCCCGTCCCCTGCCCAATCAATTGCCTTGCCCCCCCCGTCGAGCAAAGGCCTAGCACCTCATCCCCCACCTCCCATAAGAACTAGACACCGTGTTTGACGATGTTGATATTGAGATCCGCCGACGGCTGACAACGCTCCTTTCCCACCGATTTACACCACTCATACCCAGCATCACATTACTCATCCATCCCGCGGAAAACGCCAAAAAAAAAGAAAAAAAAAACCAAACCAAAATCAAAGACCAAGAATTCCACGCCAGTGCCCACATCCCATCCCATTTTTTTTTTGGCTAGCGTGAATTATTCCTCGCTCACTAAAACTATTTCCAGCAACCTCATCAGACACCAGAAAATGGCCGACAGAGGCTCCTTCCGAAGCGGCGCGCGCGCTGGTGGTGGTCGCGCCGGCGGCGGAGGAGGAGGTCGTTCTGGTGGTGGTCGCGCTCAAAGAAGCGGTGGCGGTGCGGCTGGTGGCGGTGCACAACAGCAACAGCAACAACAGGAAAAGCCGAAGAAGGAGAATATCTTGGATCTGACAAAGTATATGGATAAGGAGGTGTGTGTCAAGTTCAATGGCGGGAGGGAAGGTATGTCGATGGCAATCTTCTTTTCTTCTTCGCCGTCGCTGCACTCGTTTGTTCCTTGGTTGGTGACACGGGATGTCCGTCTGCTTTCGAGTCCCCCTGGGCATTTATTTTCTTTTTTTTTATTTTTATTTTTATTTTTTTGTTTTCTGTTCTGTGTATACCCGGTCTTTGGTTTTGCTCCTAGCCCGATGATGGAAGCAGGGAGGACACACTGCTGCCTCCTCGGTATCCTGGCTCACTCGTTCCGAGGACTTGCAAGAGGATCCTCCAAGTGTCTCTCGCTAGTATCAGTCAGGAATATTTTGCTAACGCCTATCTCTACTATATAGTGACCGGCACACTCAAAGGGTACGACCAACTCATGAATCTCGTCCTCGATGACGTCAAGGAAGTCATGCGCGGTACATGCCTCCTGTCTCTCCCTTTCATCGGCAACTAAGACACCAATTTACTAACTATGAGCATCGACAGATGACGAGGGCAGGGAAACGACGCGCTCCCTTGGCCTAGTTGTCGCCCGCGGAACGCTCCTCGTGCTCATCTCCCCTGTCGACGGCAGCGAGGAGATTGCCAACCCGTTCGTGCAGCAAGAGGAGTAGACTGAGCAACTCATGCTTAAGTTTGCTCTAGAATGGGTTCTGAAGCATAGACCAAAAAGGAGTCATGATCCCTTAGATCCTGTTCCCAGTTGGATGTCAGTCAGTGAAGTTCGAGGACGGACGAGGAAGGACGGTGTACGCCTCCCTTATTCCGACCATGCGCATTATCTCGTTCCAAACTGCGTATCGATGAACCGTGTGTATGGATTGGTCACTTGTCAACGTGCGCTGGCGTTGGTTGGGATTAATTATGACGTTGTCCAATGGAGCCCTCCAAACAAGGCTAAAAGTCTCGATATCTCGAGCAAACACGGACACAAGAGACTTAATGGAAACGAATTTTGGTCACCATTCTCACTTTTAGCCATGCTTAATTCATGACATGATTAATGGCGTACAACCTGCAAATCCATTGCTAACTGAAACGGCGAAAGTGAAGGCTAAATCCGCGGGTCAAGGGTCTATTCGTTCTTCCCCGGTCTCTCCAACGACAATCCCAAATTGCAAGCATGACATGTAGTGTCAACACCATTTCTCTTTTCCCCAATGAAGAACAATTTTTCACATAAAATCTTAAGAAACATCAAAACCGCTTAATGCACTTGTTCTGTGAAATGAATTGCTTAAGACTTCATCCGTACAGCAGGCCAAAGTCGCCTGGTGGTAGGACTGCCAGATTTATTTTTTTAGCTTGAATTCACTCCTAGCAATAACATGTGAGAGAGGGGTTGCAAAGTGTATGAGAACTGAGCCAAAAAAAAAAAAGAAAGAGAAAAAGAACTTGGGGTGAACCGGGATCGAACCGGTGACCTTTAGATACCAAGGAATCGATTCTCCTTGAAAGCCTGAAGTTAGCTTCAGTCTAACGCGCTCCCAGCTGCGCCATCACCCCATTGGTTGTTTTGATCAGCCTAAATTTATTTTGGTGAGCCGGATTAGTAGGATAGTCCGATAAAACAACACGTCCTAGAATGGCAGGATGGGAGGAATGCTTTGGACCCGCTAGGTAGGAGGGTGCCCCGAAGAGAGAGAGAGGAACATGAGGCAGTGCGGAGTGCATGGAAGTGGAAAGAGACGGTCATTACATCATGTATATCTCCGATGCCAGAAGCTGCATTTAAAAAGACCTCGTCTCTGGTGCCTTTCCGCCATGGCGAGGGTTTCTCTGGTAGGCGGCGCTTCGACAGTTTGGCGCATCCGTAACTTCCCATTTCCATCACTACTACGGAATAATTTGCTCATTTGTTCTAGCGGAGAAAAGAGGTTATTCGTTAAAATAAAGTCGTAAAAAAGGAAAGCATGTGAGAAAGGCAATGAAAAAAAAGTTTAGAAAAACAATGGGATGAACCGGGATCGAACCGGTGACCTTTAGATACCCAGGAATTAACCCTTGCATGTCTGAAGTTGACTTCAGTCTAACGCGCTCCCAGCTGCGCCATCACCCCTGTTTGGTGCTTTGTCGCACTCGAAATCCACTTGACCTTCCATAGATACTCTGTCCCAATATCACAAAACACTCCCCTGCGCCTGCCCCACTCGCTCGGTCGAACCAGGATCTCAGTTTACAAGATCAAGCCTTTAAGTTAGTCTTTCTTCTTTCTTGGATTCGGTCTGGTGTACGAGCCATGTAAGTTTTACTCTAACGTCGAAGAAAGAGGGTCCGTATCAGCCAAATTTGGCTTCCTCATGATAGGAACGTCAAGTACTTGATACTTCGTACATGCCGCATCCGCTAGCAGTTCTTCGTTCCTGGTTTGACGGCCCAGTCTCTACTTCTACCATCAGGGTCGTTTCCCAACCGAGGCGGTTGGTGTCTCCAGTTGGTTAATTTGCGGCCGAGTGGTTAATGTTCGGATTATGGTACTCTATCGTTCATCCATATCCAGAACTCTTCCCTGATATTGAAGTAAAAAAAATTTTCTTCATGTCTCAGTCAGCTATACTACGAAATAGGCATAGCCTGCTCAATATACATGGTGTTGCGATTTTGCCTTCGGATGTATCAAAAGAACTCCCCTCGTCAATTCAGAGACTTCTCAAAATTCCGCAGCTGGACCTCTCGTCTAAGCCAATGCAACCTTTATATTCTCCTCGTGGGCTTCAGCAGTGCCTGAAACGACGATTCAATAGCTTTCTTCAGTTCCTTGTAGCTCACCACAAAACAGCTCTGCTCATCCCGGCTGATCAGCGTGATTTTCTCGTCGCTGCCAGCATCCAACTTGTTCAAGCACGCCAAAACGTGACCCAAGTCCACCACTGGCGCGTTTTGCGCGTCAACTTGATGAAACACATAATCACGGAATAGCTTTATGAAGTATCGCTCCCCGTTCTCAGACCACTGCCTGTCATGCTCGTACTCTGGTCGTTCGGTGATAAAGTTGATTTTCGTGAGCAGACGGACGATGCGCGCGTTTTCAAGTTCGCGGCTCAAGTCCGAAATGAGCTGGTCGTCGAGGTGGAGCGCAGAATCAAAAGTTGAAATGAGCTGTGCAGATATGCCGGCAACAAAGGTATCAATGGTCCGCTGCTGGTCCCTTTGCATGTAGTTCAGGAGCCAGTAGACGGTGTCGTTGAGTTCCCGACTATACGCTCGGCTAAAGTGCTCGATTTGCTTGTGTGGGTTATGCGCAACGGAAGGCGCATTGGCGCCCAGATTAAGGATTAACTGGCCAAAGTTGAGCAGGTCTTGCTGTTGTAAGTCTGCGAGGGGTTGCTGCAATTCGTACTGAACCACATCCATGATGGCACAGGCGTTAAGCCGGATTCGGTTCTTTCCGGTGAGCAGTATCTTGCTAGGGTCAATCACACGAGCTGCTAGTCCGACACTATGGATAGCCTTTAGAGCGGACGCTATCTGAACCACGTAGCTCCATAGGACCTGTTCCGGAATATGGGTTCCGCCACTGCTACTGCCACCACGACCCTGGTACCGATTCGGGCCTCCAAGATGATGTTCTGCAAGAGTTTTGGACATTGGGTGGTAGTCAGTAACGAATATCAGGGAACTGTCTTGGAAACTTCGGTTCGTAAAGGCATCATGGACAGTCACAACACTAGCACAGCAGACGCGCTTCCAATTCTGCACGGATCGAATGGCTTTTTCGTTGGTCAAGCGGAATCCTAGACGAGAATTGTAAGCAATGATGGCTATTAAATTGAGCTTTGAAAGGTATCTACCTTCTAGTCGTCTCAGTGCATAGAAATTCCCGTCTTTACTAGATTGTGCTTTGTAAACCCAACTTGGGTAACCGAAAATTGTTGCATTTTTCTGGTGGGAGAGGTCTAGGGGGACAAGTGAATGGAAATACTCGACTTGAGTCGGAAGTTGAGAGTCTTTTCAATCCAGTCAGCTAATGAGACTGTAGCAACGGCTTAGTCACATGGGATGCTTACTCGGGAGTATTTGCAACGTAGCGGCTGCCTTCTTCTGTAGTTCCTCTCGGAAATCGTTGGGGAGGAAGAGATCATGTACGTTCCGTTGGTAGCCAAGGATATTCTGGTTATGAGGTCCAATCGGGGCGTAAAGGTGGTATTGTAACTGAAACGAAGTTAGCCAGTGAGGATCATTGGGCAACGAGGAAATTGAGGCAACACGACTTACAGGTTGCTGAAAGGCAGCCTGTGGTCCGAAATAAGCAGCGCCAGTCGCCGCGGCGGCATCGTGTAGATAAGGGTTATGCTGTATCTGAGCGGCAGGAGTGGCCATTCCGGATGAAGCAACAAACGGATCGAATGCACCCGAAGTAGGGATAACCCCGTTAGAGCCACTCGAAAGCGCATCCTATATCGTTGTTACTGAGCTGTTAAGGGAGAATCTCTTGGTCACGAGTCTCACTCGATGCCTCAAGGAGAAAAAGTACCGCAAGACAACAGACAAAGGTGTGCAGCACTCACCATATGTGTTGCGTCAAAGCCTTGGGGTACGAAATCTGGAACTTCCGTGAAGGACCACTCTGAAGTCGCATTTTCCTGACGAGTCGTTGGTGTTGCAGTGTTCGAGCCTATGGCAGCGAGATTTCGTGAGTGTTTGAACAAATGAATTCACAAACATGGGCAGGACTTCGTACGAGAAAGTACCCCTTTGGGAAGGAAGGGGGCCGCGCTGGCAGCCTTGGGCGATATGGTTGTCTTCTTTCCGCCCAAAGATCCATTTAACGGGGTACCGGAAGGGGTAAAACTGGGAGATTCAACATTGAGACGTTTTTTGCCGCTAGCGGAGAGATCACCGTCAGAAATAATCTTTAAATCTACACCAGATTTGTTCCTGCCCAAACCTCTCAGATTGCTGTGCGTTGCCGCTCAACTTCTGTGGATCATGGTTAAAAGCGCAGCCTGTATAGTGCATTAGGTCCGGTTCAACAGACCACTTGGTGGTCGATTGGTGAATCGAGGAAGCCCTTTATACTACCTTTGTCTTGATATCTGCAATGGCCGTAAATCGTAACATTGCGGCAGAGCGTGTCTTTAGCGGCTTCTTTATGAGACCCGCAGTTAGTAGAGCTGAGAGAAAGGGATTCAACTGCGAATATCAGGTTAAGCAGGACTCACCACGCCCTTTCAGCCGCGGGGAACTTGTACCCCGGCCTGTGGAAGCCATCGCCTATCCTATCCGCGGGGTCCAACACAGTTCAAGGCATAAGATTTCCCTCCATGGGCTCTTTGACAAAATTATTCCCGCTGCGCAATTGCACCAAGATCCTCATTCCTTCAGAGTGGCGCGGTTAACACGCAGTGCAGGAAGATCGCCCCAAATATCGCGCGCACGACGAAGGGAAGAGTTTGCGAGGGGGGAGGGCCAATTCACTGAATCGTAACCGAGTGTGAAGACAGAAGGCAACTCAAGGACTCAAAGTTGTGAAGACTTCAATGACGAAGCCCTCGCTTCTTCTTGTCAGGCTTGACTGACTGGTCAAGCTGCGCTATCTGTGAGCGAGCGGGCTGCGTGGAGGCAAGACAATACGCTGTATTGTTTGTGACAAGTTCAAACGGCAGTACTAGTGCCGATCCCACATCTTGGAATCAAAATCTGCTAAAGGAAGCCATAGTGATCCAGGCACGTATGGTCTAATCGTATTGTATTTACAGTAACAGACGCAGGGCTCTGATTTGCGGCTTTGGAGGCATGACGCTGAGAACCTCGTTGTGACTAGGATGTGTTAATAGCTGTCAATTGCCGTACTTCGACAATATCCCTCTACTCACCATTCTCCCTTTTTCATGAAAGGCTTCGATTCTTCGACTCAGATTGCAATCTAATGGGAACTGCCGATTCATCGCGAGGAACGTCTTGTCTATTTCCCCCTTCACGCTGCTCCGTTTCGCTTTGTGGCTCTGCTATTCAAACCGACCGCTGAGACCAGACCAGACCGCGCAACACTAACAGCAGCACCTTTTTTTTTTCTCATTTATTCTCCTTTATCTCTTGTTATTTGTGTGCATGTACTTTTCGACATAAACATGCCTGGCGAGGAAATTGACCCTTCACAACTCTCTACCAGTCAGCAAGAGGCTCTACAGACTTACATCTCGGTAACCAGCCAGGAGGCTTCGGAAGCGATACCGCTTCTCCAACGTTCGGAATGGAATGTTCAGGTTGGATTTTCCTTTCCTTTACTTCACTGACGAGGGGGATATGTGGCTGATTGGCATGATATATTAGATTGCAGT
This sequence comes from Malbranchea cinnamomea, assembly GCA_900128795.2. Taxonomy (NCBI): domain Eukaryota; kingdom Fungi; phylum Ascomycota; class Eurotiomycetes; order Onygenales; family Malbrancheaceae; genus Malbranchea; species Malbranchea cinnamomea. Next base: position 50,366 of record FQSS02000472.1, read on the forward strand.
TACCAAATTCTTTGATGGTGAAGGCCCAGATCCCTTACAGGCAGCCAGAGATGCTTTGGACAATCAACCTCCTCCACGACAGGGGCGAATAGTTGAGAATCTGATGGAGAGTGATATAAATTTTGCTCGATCTTCATTACTATCCGCGACCTCCGGGTCAATGGAACCGGCCCCCCGAATACCTACTCGGCCGACGGACCAACCCCCTTTCCAGCCTCCATTTCTTTTGGCGATTCTCTTCAGCCCGTTCAATATTCTCTATCGTCTCCTATCAGGTTCATTCCGAATATTTGGAACACTTCTCCCCTTCATACCCCGACTCCTCAACGCCGTCGCCAGCCCGGCTCTGCAGAGTATCCGAAATGATACAAGTGGACGAAGGCCGTTAGGGCCAAAGGACACGGCAATCCGATTCATCCGCGAATTTGAAGAGGAGTATGGGCCAAACTCGTTACCTTTCTTGGAGAATGGATACAACATGGCGCTCGAGAAGGCCCATCACGACCTTAAATTTCTTTTGATCGTCCTACTATCACCAGAGCATGATGATATCAACAACTGGGTGAGGGGCACTCTTTTGGACCCTGAAGTGGTCAGTTACATAAACGACCCCCGGAACGAACTCCTGCTCTGGGGAGGGAACGTGCAGGACTCCGAGGCGTATCAGGTAGCAAACTCGCTTCGCTGCACGAAATTTCCGTTTGCTGCTGTCATCGTTCATACACCGAATATCTCATCCACCGCAATGTCAATAGTTACAAGAATCCCCGGTCCCACGAGTTCCGCTGAATTCCTTGCAAAGCTTCGGACGTGCGTGAATCAAAACAGAGAACCACTTGATCGGGTCCGCAGCCAGCGAGCAGAGCAACAGGCGGCGAGAACCCTTCGTGAACAGCAAGATAGCGCCTACGAACGCTCACTGGCACGAGATAGGGAGCGTGCTAGACAACGGAGAGAGGCAGAAGCAGAGCGGCAACGCTTGGAGAGGGAAGCTGCGGAAAAACGGGCCGCGGAGGAGAAGTACGCCAGAGACTTGGAACAGTGGAAACGATGGCGTGCTCAATCTATACCTGAGGAACCACCTGACTCTGAAAAAGATGCTGTGCGGATCAGCATAAGACTTGCATCCGGTGACAGGGTAGTTCGACGTTTCGCGGGGAACACAACCATGGAAGAGCTGTATGCTTTCGTGGAATGCTACGATGTTTTGCACGGTGGCGGAAACGAGGATAACGATTCTGAGGTTGTAGAGAAATCGTCACATCAAGTATCTGAACCCGAGGGATTCGAGCACAAGTATAATTTCCGCTTGGTCTCACCTATGCCACGGACGGTATTCGAATTGGATGCTGGTGGTACCGTTCGAGAACGCATTGGCAGGGGCGGAAACCTCGTCGTGGAGACTCTCGACGATGATGAGGACGAAGATGAGCAGGAAAATTAAAGTACATTCACTATCAGAATGACCTGAATGCCTCATGCTCTCAATGTTGTCAACTCTCAATCTAGGATAGCGGCGGTACATAGACAAAGCGAATTGGGCAGTGTATACTGAATCCTTTGTTGATTCCTGTCTCCGTAGCTAGGTATAATTTCTCCAACCTACACATGTCAACCCCCTCTTGGGTCTTCTTGATGCTTTCTACTTTTCACCAGCTCTCCTGCTTCATGCATCCTCTGGCTTCTAGTTCCATAATATCACAGGCGTAATTCCAGCCTCATGCAGCAATCTACATCGGACCAGGAAGACAATGCCCCCTTGCGGTGCGGGGCTCAAATTCCTTTCTGTTGTTGCCACGAGCGTCTTTACGACTGGCCCTTCTTTAATTCGAAGATACGTACTGCTTAGGGAAACAGACCCGGTTGTCAATGCGTTTCAAATTCACGACATTTAGAGCAAAAGACACTTTCAATCTCAGATTCATGACGCTCCACCTCCCAAAACTTCGCACCGGAGGATGAAAGGAGAAATCTGTGCAAACAGCCTGTCTTAACGGGGCCCATGTTTTCCCTTCTTTGTTTTTTGTTGGGGGTGGGGGA